>BPQB01000007.1:600000-836406 GCA_019973155.2 Phanerochaete sordida
AGACGATGGGCGATGGTCAGCAGCGTGACGTCCTTCGCGACCTCCTTCCTCAGCGACTCCTGGATAACCGTGTCGGTGTCGTAGTCTACATGCCACAGTGAGCATGTGGGGGTCGACGGACGCATTGAAGCAACGTACCAATAGCAGATGTTGCCTCGTCGAGTATGAGTAGCTTGCTCTGCCGCACGATCGCACGCGCGAGGGCAATAATCTGACGCTGTCCAACGGAGAAGTTTCCACCGCCGCTTGCGATGGCACTGTCAAGCGTCAAGCGTCCCTCGTCGTTCTCGCCCTGCAGCGAGAAGAGACCGGCGGAGCGGAGAGCCTCGTTCAGCGTCGCGTCATCGTGTTGGGAGAATGGATCGAGGTTCTCCCGGAGGGTGCCCGTGAGAAGCTCGGGCTGGCGTGGATGCGTTGCGTTAACCGGAGGCATAGGTAAGATAATCTGCAGATACACGTACCACTTGTGGGATGATTGTGATGTTCGACCGGAGCGCGTCGAGATTGACGGTATCGGTAGGTTTCCCATCGAAGTACACCTTGCCCGTTGTCAGGATGCAACGAAGTAGCGCGAGCGTCAGAGAGCTCTGTCGCCTCGGTCAGCACACCATACAACGAAGGTCAGCAGCACACATACCTTTCCGCTGCCAGTGCGGCCGACTGTGAATAAAATAGGCATCAGTATAGAGCTGGTCATAGACAGGAAGCAACACAGGCGTACCTATCCCGACGCGCTCCCCGGACTTGACTTCGAACGAGATGTCGTGTAGCACGGCTGGTCCATCCTGACAGATAGTTGTAAACTTACAAGCTATGAGACTCTGTGCTCGGGCTTACCTCGGAGTATCGAGCGGACAGCTTCTCAACTCTCAAGGATCCGCTGGCAGGCCAATACGCCGGAGGAACGCCAGCGTCCGTCGGCTTGGGCTCTTGCTCAATTACCAGATATTGATGAACGCGTTCCAAGCTGCAGTGCGCGGTCAGAGGGGTACGTAGCCGGGAATTACGAGGGCATGGCTGACCTATTGACTAGAAATGGATGCGGGAGGTTAACAGAGACGACAAAATAAAGAGCCCGTGACACACCTTCGACTTGGAAGTCATTTATCACTCTGATCAACATAAGCATCATATTGCTGAACCCGACTGAGCGAGACAACGATTAATTATTCCACATTACAAACGCTGCGTCGACCACGTACCTGCCATCGCCAATGAGAAGCCAATATCGGAGGCATCACGCTTGGAGCCATACACCATGTACGCGGCGAGCAAACCTGACAAGATACCCGACAGCCCCTCGGCACGGAGCGATATCCATCTGTTGAGGTTCCTGTACACCCGCGCTGCCGAGGTGAGCCGGTCGAGCCTACGGTACGACTCCTGCTTGAACGCCTCCTGCGCGCCATACGCGCGGATCGACACTGCGACAGGCTGTTCAGCTGGGCTCGCCCACACCTGAGGGACCGCTCACCGAGGCCGGCGATAGCAGCGCCGACGTGGCCCATGACTGGCGCCTTGGCGTTGCTCATCTCGCGCTTGATGGACAGCTGCGCCTTTAGGTAGATCCTGCAGAGCACGCTCCCGATGACGATAGCCACGGCGCCGGGGCCGAGGAACACCGGCGATATGAGGGCGATGGCGCAGAATTTGAGCAGCGCGTCGGCGCCGACTTCCAGCAGATAGTAGAGGTTGTTGGTGACCGCGACGTCGACTAACGGAAGAGCATTTAGAAGTATGAGACGACAGAACCTCAAGAGAAACGTACCAGAGGCAATGTCCTGTGTGCAGCGAGCAATGATCCGCGAGGAAGGCGTTTTGTCGAGCCACCTGAGCGTGGCACTGAGCATCGTGTCGACCAGCATCTGATGAACAATGCGGGAAGCTCGAAGAGTACCGAGTGTGTAGATGGTGTAGCTGATAGCCATCAAGGTGAAGTATGAAGTGATGACTCCGACGTATAGCAGAAGGTAGCTGGAAAAGAGAGTCAGACCAAATATTCAGGACAGCAAGCAGATATGACACTGACTGCACAACCGTAACCTGCGACGGTTCGCCTTGCTGATACTGTCTTGCCCACAAGCCCAGTACCCATGAGTCAAGGATGGCTGCAGCACGGCAAAGCACCGTGATCGTCAGAACCAAGAACCAGAAGATAGGGAGCTCGGAAGACTTGGCGGTGTTCACGACCAACGTTTTGACTGTTCGGTCAATGAGCATTCAAACAATGAACCACAGAGAACAACGATGACACTTACTCGCTGCCCAGCTGACATTTCCTTGGGCGACCTCTTCTTCTACGATCAACTTCCCCGACGCCTTCCGGTCGGTGCCCTGCGACTCGGTCCCATCTACAGTCTCGTCGGCCTTCTTGAGCTGAAGCCTCTCTTTGGCAGCATCAGCTGCCAGGCGCGCGTCTTTCTCGAGGGCGCTCGAGAGCGAGCCCTGGCTCTTGATACGCCCGTCTGTACCGAGCGACACGACGAACTCGGCTATGGGGGCCGCCAGCGCAACGTTGTGGGTCTATTCCCGGCAATTCATCTCAGCGATCAAAACCCATCTAAGCTTGAACACTCACGACCAAGATGACCGTGCGCCCGTGCACCAAGTCTCCTTGGAAGCACTCTTCCACGATTGACTGAGCAGTGTGCACGTCCAGAGCCGCGAGCACCTGCGGACTCTTTCTCAGCAACATGTCAAGAATTGGCAAGAATTTTTCTTACGTCGTCCAGCAAGAGGATCTCCGCTCTAGAATATACCGCCCGGGCGAGAGTGATGCGAGCCTGCGGATGATAGTAATGCTATGCAGAGCCATTAAGAAAACATCGGACTAACCTTTTGACCACCGCTGCAAGTGTACGTCAGGGCAAGTTTACAGATGAGAGTTACTAGACGTAACGTACCTCAACGTCACTCCCTTTTCTCCCACTTCGGTCTCGTCCCCTGCATCGAAGAGAGACAGATCCCGCTCCAGCGCACACTGCCGAATTACTATAAAACGCCAAATGCCGTCAGTCATGCAGTAGAGACAAAGATTCCATGGATTACCTTTGTCGTATCGCTCTTGATCAAAGGGTGACCCGAACAGAATATTACTCTGCAGGCGGTGATCAGATTGGACGCAAGCTCCTGAACCTCCCGAACACTTACGCGGATTGTCTCGTTCAATACCCAGGACTCTTGCGCGTGATACGCAAGTCCGCCAGCGCGAGGAAGGTTGACGTAGGAGTTGGAGCCCATTGGAAGGTAATGCATTTCTCCTAGAGGTTAGGTCAGCGCAGGCGACCAGCGGACAAAATCGTTGGACCAACCGAGTAGCGCCATGAGCAGGGACGTTTTCCCGCTACCTGTCGGTCCAACGATTAGATTGATGTGGCCCCGTTTGAAGACAAGCTCGTCCTCGATATTAAGCTTGAAGGCTCGTCGAGAGGATCCGGGCGTGACACTTCCTTGTTCCCCGACAGCCCAAGTGAACGCAGCTTCTCGGATACCGATCACACTGGGGTCGAAGATCGCGGTAGGAAGTGCTTGTTCTTCCGCAGAGGAAGAGAAGGAATCAAGGAGCTCTGTCTAAGCGTCGAGAAATGAGATTGATGTGTGAACCGGGATAGCGAATAGTTACCTTGCGCAGGAAGTCGGTGATTCTGTCTAAAGCTACCTTCGCTGTACACGCAACGCGTTAGTACCGGCTGAGTCTTATTTAGTTGAAGCTGACCTTGAATGGAGATAGGGATCAGCCATGTGCTCCCTCGGAAGTGGAGCTGCAACGTCTGAAATACCGCCATAGACGAGAACACCTTCGACGCTACACGTTTGTGAGCCATCCACCCGAGCAGCCGAGGGCTAGGAGCACAATTACCTGTCAACTCGCCTTTCATCACCAGGCCCTACAAATAGTTTGAGCATCACGGAACAGTCAGCAAGGACTCGGAAACGGTGCACTTACATAGATCGCGAATACGATGACCATAGTCGCCAGAGGGATAAAATTACTAAGGTAGGAATTAGTCGATGGCACTGCGTGAACACGACAGTGACCGTTGCCTACTTGACGATATTGCTGACAAGCGTAAGCAGCCTCAAGTCGCGGAGTGCACGCAGCTCGTCCTGTCGCTTCTGGTCTATGCGCTCGCTCATCTTTTGCTCCCAGCCGAAAAGCTTGACCATGCGAATGGCGCTTCCCAAGACTACAGGGCGAAGAGCACTGAGTGTCACGTGCGACGAAGCCATCGGGCATCGCCTTACCTTCGGATATCACACCTACTCGGACGTCGCTCTGCACAAGGACGCGAAGATGAGCAATGTCCCGAGAGTTAGAGGCCCTAAGACGGACCTTCGCCATCTTCTCGACCTGAAGCTTCTGCGAGTAGGCTGCAAGGCGACCCGGGAAGACTAGTAGCACAATCATGGCTCCAACGCCGACCAGCGCACTACTCAGCCATAAGTCGAGATTCGCAGAAGATAAGCTAAGCATACCTCCAGCCCAAGATCGTATACAGGAACACGAGACTTGCGACGATTTGCAATGGTGTGTACCAGACTAGATGTTTAGAACGATGAGCCTTCGGCTGGTAACAAAGCTAGTCTATACGCACTGATCAGGAAGAAGCTGTACGCGTTCTCGAGAGTGTTGACGTCCGTCGTCACCATGTTGTTGATCTTGCCAATCATACTACTGTCCTTAGCGTTCTTGATAGCGGCGCCCTGATCCTTCGCGGATGCTGCCGAGTCAGCTTTCGCGGTTGAGCTCTGACCCTCCGCTAAGGTGGCTTCGGTCTCTGCCCTGCTGTCGGACCTGTCGGGGACGCCATCATCGCCCGGTGCGGTCAACGTCTCCGTGGGCGAAGTAGGGCGGCTCTGGTCCGTCGGCTTCTCGTCAGACGTGTTCGTATCTGCCTTGAGTCGGATACGCAACGCGTGCTCGAAGATGAGCTGAATCAACGTGCTCTGGAGCTGGGACAGAGCGCGTAGCTAGCAGAGACAGGTTTGAGCCTGTCGAGTAGCCCATCGCGCAAGGAGCAGCCCACCGTCATGAAGAAGTATCGCGCAGCGAGGAGGCTGCCCGAGAATATACCCAAACAGAAGAGGGACACCCAAAACCATGGGCGAATCGAGGCATCTCTACCGTCAGTCTCCAGGTAACTGTGCCTCGGATGTCAACAGAAGCACGACGCCAAGCCCGTCTAAACGCACTGAAGGATCCGATTGACAGCAATCGGCGTGATCAGGTTGGAGGGCACCTAGATCATCGATATGTTGAGACGGCGGAACACATTTGAGATGAATTCACTCACGAATAAAGTCGTGGTGAGCCAAAGCTGGAGGAACTGCCATTCTACGAGACATTAATACTCGGCAGCCTGTAAAAAGCCGATGTGCGTAACTGTATAGTCTCATTATTCCCCAGAAAAGGTGCTGGCTGGACTTCGCAGAGGCGGGATCGAGATACTGGTGCGGGCTCAGAGGAATGACGGCGAGCCCGTTCCGAGCAGACTCACGGGAAACGCAGTCTTCGACATGTTCTTCATTCTCTCGTAATCGCAGAGCGGCGGGAGCTGCTCCGTGGTCATAGTCGGAGAGCGGTAGCCGGTCCAGACGACCTCGTCCAGGAAGCCGTAGAACAGCATGGACAAGATAGAACATGTCTGCTCCGGGTTCGGTACTGGCATGGGGTCCTGCGATGCCAGTCAGCGCGGTGCACTGTGAGGACACTGAGGGATGGACGGACCCGTGGGTCAAACGGAACGTATTTGCGGGGGACCGTGAGCGGCACCACCGCAGCCGCGACGGTCAGCAAAGAGAAACCCGTCCAGAAGAACGCGTTCTGCTCGTCAGCCGGCGTCAGGTAATAGGTCGCCAGCGGCCAGATGTCCCGGTAGATGTAGACAAGCCATGTTACGAGGAGCACGAAGGCGAGGTGGCCTGACGCGGCCGAGTTCCAGGCTGAAGACGTGAACGACAGCAGTCCAAGAATCACGGTGTATGCCTGAACATACAGTTCAGCGCAGCCTTAACGGGAATGTATCAGAGAGGGACTGACATATACCGCACACAGACCGAGCGTTGCCCATGTCGGTGTTTGTGAGAACGTTGCGCTGGATACAGACAGGCCGAGCAGCGCTAGACACGAGAGCACCCGAACCGCGTTGAGGATCGCAGCTGTCGGCCCGCCGAGAGCTGTGATGTAGGCTTCGAATGACGAGGAAGTGTTCTGCTCGCTAGCAAGCGCGTCCTCGCTGTCGATACCAGTGCCCTCGCCACGCTTCTTGACTAGATGTGCGACAAGTTGCGCACTCGAGATGAGCAGGGAGAGTCCAGCAGCGCCTGTAGCCGCGAAGAGCGACTCGTCAGAGAGCCATGGGGGAGGCATGCCGCTGTGAGGAAGAGGGTTGCAAACACCAGTCAGCTCTCGTCTGCGCCTTTATAAGCTTCGAACTCACGCGTCGGTACCGCGCTGCGCGTCGCTGAACTCTATCCGGAACAGTTGAGCATCGGAGACAAGAACAGTTGGAGAAGGTTCATTCGGCGGCATTTGTATTGTCGCGTTCAGGGCCAATTCACCGCATCAAACCTCCACACCGTTCAGGACTGCAATTCACGCACACCCTGAAGATATCAAGTGAAAACACGAGGCAGGAGGCGCCGCGGGCACCGCCTATGCAGCTGTATCGCAACTTCGTTTTTGAAACCAGATGTCGGTCCCATGCGGTTGAAATTACCGCGAGGGAGCACGAGGTTCGCGGCGCGTTGGGGTGTAAGCACCGTTATGCAATGTCGAGCTAAAGCAGACAGCCGAGCATTTGGAAAGCAGAAAAGGTCGAGGGACGCGGTGGTAAGTCAGGGCACACGACGAGACAACGGATGCCGTCACTCGCTCTCGAGACGGCGCAGCCAGGGGCAACGGTCAGCTGGTATGGTCGATGATGCTCGTCAGCGTGGGTGCATCTGAGGAGGAGCAAGTCACCGATGTAGGCAGACCTGGACGTCTTGGCCGACAATTGGAATCGGAAGTATGGTATTTTGAAGGGAAGGCTCCGGCCAAAAGGAATGCAGTTGCATGTAGTATTATGATAGTCTATCCACGCGACAAGTCTATCAACCGATGACGAGCTTGCCTTCGGCCTCGTTGAAGTCGTATTGGGGCACTTCGAGGTTGAGCTGGAGGAAGCTGGTGAGTCTAGCTTCGCATAAACTGGGATCCTACTTACAGGAGCGGGACCCTTGCGGATACGACCAGCTGCACGGAGTGTGGGCACTTAAGACGGCGGAGCAACAAAAGCGGCACGTACAGATATCGTAGTGAGAACCGTGGCATGGGCAGAACCTATGGGACAAGGAAAGAACGTTAAAGAGCAATTGAGGAGCATGAAGCAGCACACGCACCATCCTCCATAGTCACCAGCCTCGCCAATAGGCACACAACCCAAGTGCGTACAGACACCAAGCATGACAAGCCACTCGGGCTTCTTCGCACGCGCCTCGTCGCTCTCGGGATCACGCAGGGTCTTCCAGTCGGTGCTCCGTGCCTCGTCGATCTCGTCCTGGGTGCGGTGACGGATGAAGACGGGCTTGCCACGCCACTTGATGATGACGTTCTTGCCCTCGGGAATGGAGGCGAGCTCGACCTCGGCCTTGGCGAGCGCGAGGACGTCGGCGGACGCGGACATGGTCGCGAGGAACTCCGTGACGGTGGACTTGGCGACGCTCGCGGAGAGGACACCCATGGCCCCAATCATCGCGTAGGCGACGCCGCGGTTGCGCGCGGGGCTCTCGGCCTCGTAGTTCGAGAAGTCGGGCACCTGCGGCGCCTCGCGGCGCACGGCGGACGTCGAGAGGAAGCGCTGCTGGACGGGGCCCGTCGGCTTGGCTGCAAAGCGGGCTCGGTCACTCCGTCAGCGCAGGGCGGAAAGGCGACGTACGGCTCGCAAATGTGTTCTGCACGAGGCCCTGCGAGGATAGCTTCAGGCTGCTGGCGAAGGCGGACGGAGCGTCAGAGCGGGGACCCGCGGCATGGCTGTCGTGGTGTTCGCCATGGGCCGCGGCGCGGGCGTGGAGGTTGAGCAGAGACGCGGCGGGCACGCCGCTGGAGAGCGTGCGCACGGTCGGAGGGAGGGTAAAGGCTTTTTTGATGACGGCGGCAGAGGCCATGGCGGACGACAGTGTGAGCTCAGCGCGGTTGGCGGTCTGCTCAAGCTCACTCGCGGTCCCCTCAGGGTTCCCACGGTCACGCACCCGATCCGCTCCGCGTAACGCCGTCCACTCAACGCGCATCAATTTGAGGGAGTCCGAGCGGAAGCATGCAAGAAAATCTACGACATATTGTATAGCCTGGGTGCATTATATGGTACAGTGAATGGGTAGTCTATGTCCAGAGTGCCTCTAAAATCAGATGAAAGCAAGTGAAAACGCTAGATTCGTGTCATGAGTCTCGCTGCCTGGCCAAGTGCTCGTCCAAGCAAGCGAGGACTCGCTGCTTGGGGTATTTAGGAGCGGCAGGGAGATTTCGTTGTTTGACCAAGCGACGGACAGCGTTTGGATCTACGTGGAAGTCAGCACACCGCGAAGACCGAATGACATCTGTTACTTACAGTCTGAAATAATGCCGTCGACTTTCCAGTCTAGAAGCCGCTCAGCGATATTCTGTCGATTGACCTTTAGACAGGAAAGTGAGTCACAAGTCGCGGAAGTCGCGTCATAGAGTAACATACCGTCCACGGCTTGATCTCGAGACCGAGACTGTGCGCCTCATCCACCATCACCTGTAATGAGTGCTTAGTACACTGCTCCCCCGCATACACTCACCAAAACTCACTTTCGTCGTAAACGGAACGTAACCGTCCATCGTTGGATCTGCGACGTGACTGTCTCCAGTCGCAGCAGGGGAGAGAATATCCGCGCGGATGTATCGCGCGGCTTGTGCGACCTGCTGCTCGAACGTCGGTCCAGGGAACAGGTTGAGGTCGAGACCGCCAAGCCACGGGGTCGTCGCATTGTTGTGGTCGCTTGCGGTCTCGTAGTCTATGAGAGCCGACGTAGTAACGCTCGGGTCGCGTTTCTACCCGCAGATGTCAGCCGTCTTTCACGATCTCGGTGTTTCTGGACGCTACCTTCATCGCAATAATAGTACGCCAGTCGAAGCTTTGATACTGAATATAAAGACCTATCAGAACCGCGTTCAGACAATGACAGGAGCGTACGAACTGTGATGGATGACTTATACGCGCTATTCGTAAATAGCGCGTACTGCTTCTCTACGAAGTCGTCGACGCCGAGCGTCTGGTTCGGGTGGGCAGCGTTTATCTTGGACTCGATATTCCACAGAATCTGATGCGCCGGGTCCGCGCATTCTGCAAAGTCGAAGAGCTCTTCTAGGGTAGAGATCTTCGTTCCCGGGTATGTGAGTTGCAGAGCTACGTCCGATGTGAGATGTTATTCTCGACCCGCTTGTCGCGTGGACGTACGGTAGTTGTTCAGCCTCTTAGAGCCGCAGTCGAGTGTCTTCAACTGAGCAAGCGTGAGGTTTGCGATGAACTTTCCGACGTAAGGGAAGTCTGGGTCGTTGGGTGTCTGGCGGCGGGTAAGGCGCTAGGAACAGGCGACAGACGCGTGAAGCACTTACTACTGGTGTTGTGTCCTTGCACTTCTCATCCGTGATGTTCTCGTCATGCCAGACAACGACCACTCCATCCTAAGACTCAAAGTCAGACGCTGATTGTATGCGAGAGCGTGAGCACGCACCTTAGTAATGCCATTGTCCAGCTCAAGCGTCGTGGCGCCGTCTATGAGACCCCTGCCGCGGTGTCAGCACCCCCATTACGTCTCTACAGCCTCCGGACGCACCAAGCGAAGCTGGGCAGCGTGTTCTCTATCGTGTTTCCCCTGCCCCCTCTATGTGCCTGCCGATAGCGAGTCAATCTCGCCGCGGCGATAGTCGGGGGCGTGCGGCTCGCTTACCTGCACATCAAAGAAACCGTTCGTGGAGAGGCGTGTGCCGGGGAGGCCTGCGAGCGAGATCGCGTGTCCCGCAGCGATGAAGGCGAGCTGGCCGAGCGGGCGCATGAGTGCGGCTGTGGGGAGCGGGAGAGAGCCTCAGGTCTCGGGTCTGGCGCGGCGGGGATATACTATAACGGTACGCACCCCGCATGCTGGGCGCGGTAGGTCAGCGCTGGTCAGCGCGGCGTCGCCTAGGACACGTTGGACGGAACGGAGCTGCCCTGCGACGAACGTTCTTACGCGACTGCCGCCGGAAAAGGGAATGCCTCGGTTGAAAGGTGTGGAAGCGCCGTGTGTCTCCGCTCCGGCCAGCGTTCCCAGGCTCTGCCTGGCCCGAGCTGTCCGAGCTGTGGAGAGCGGCGGACGCGGTATTGGATGCGGTGTCGCACGTTTGACGGAGGCTCTTCTGCAGGATCGTCAAACTCAACGGGGAGCGGGTAGTTGGTCGGTAACTTGCGGATCTAGATTTGTGTTTGTCGCAAACTCCAAGGGGGAACGAGCTGCACCTCCTCAAGTTGATGTCCGCGTTGCCCTTGAATATTTGCATCTGCTAACAGCTCTGCAACACTTTGACTGATAATCAACTCTGCGCAAGAGAAGATCAAGCATAACCACTCGCCGTAGAAAAGCATGCCAGCACGCTCTGCAAATCGACTCCCATGACCGCGAACTCGTATATCTCATGAGTGGGGGGTAGATAGTATGCAATTATGCCAACACGGCTCCGTATAGTACACATGATGTATGCATGGAAGGCTATGGTTTTGATGCTGCTGACGTCGATGGTCGGTCTGGCTGGCTTGCTTGCTCCACCGCTGGACTTGCCGGATCGCCGGAGACGTTCGCGAGACCAAGGTTCTTCCACTCGTCGCGTTCCATAAGACCTCTGCAGACTATGTCAGTGGACAGGGGTGAGCTATGCGCGCAAACGACGTACTTGTTCATGCGGCAGTCCAGATAATCTTTGTTGAGTGCCCGACATGGCGATGAGTTGCTGCCGTTCTTGCGCAGGCAGTCAAGGTAGACCTTCATGTAGTCCTTACACTCGCCTGGATTACGCATATATTGAGCTAGACTGACGCTGATATGATGACCGAGCGCACCATAGTGATCCAAGGGGAACGAGCCCCGGTCCTTCAGTCTATCGCGTCAACTCGTGCCGGTGGGACCTTCAGCGTGGGAAGCGAGAGCGCACCGGAGCGGACGGTGTGAAGCCAGTGGAAATCGAGGGAGGACGGCCGAACGACATCGCGCGAGTATTTTTCGATGGCTACGGATAGACGGTGCGAATAGATAGATGGTAGACGGGTATGGGTCACGAGAGCAGAGTCCAGGAGGTAGCGATGGAAGAGCAAGCGTACAGAAGGGCGTCTACGGGAAGGAGGATGTCGGCAACGGGCGAGGCGGCCATCAACCGCAGGGGCTTGGTGGCGGCAGCCGTGCCAGGAAAGGAAACTTCCATCTGCACCTGAGAGCAATTCCGAATTCACAATTCGGAATTGGAGAGCGCTTTATATATATGACTAGTATCAGGTATCATGCCTCCTTCTCCTTGCCTTTGTCCCCCGCACCCGCCCCAGACGTCTCCTCGACCTCGTCGCCAGCGTTCGCGGACGATTCGGCGGCGTCAGCGGACGCGCCCGACGGCCCTGTCTGCGCCGCGCCGGCGGGCGGCTCCAGATTGGGCGCGGGCCCGCCGTAGCGCTTGGACTTGAGCATGACGATCTCCTTCAGCCAGCCGTTCTCGCGCCTGAGCTCGGCGGCCTCGCGCTCGAGCTCCTCGACGCGCCCCGAGAGGTCGGTGATCGACCGCTCGAGGTTCAGCGTCCACTGCTTTTTCTTAACGCGGAAGCGCGCTGTCCACCGCCGTCAGCACGCGCGCGCACGCCGACAAAGCACGCTGGGCTCACCTGACGCCGCCGTGTTCCTCCTGCGCTTCTCCTCTGCCAGCACTATCGGCGACCCCTCTGCGTCGAGCGCCTCGTTCCCGCTCATCGGCGACGGCGTGCTCGTCGCCTGGGCGGGCGTCTGCTCCGGCGATAGGACCTCGCGCTGGAAGGGTGCCGACGTCTCGATGGGCGGCAGGCTATGGAACGGATTTGGCGCGTATGGTGCGTTGGATGATTGTGCGTGCTGCTGCTGATGTTGCGCTTGTTGTGTCCGCAGATGCGCCGCCTGCTGCTGGTGCTGCTGCGCGTGTTGCTGCTGTTGATGCTGTTGTTGCTGTTGTTGCTGCAGCTGCATCTGGACTTGCATGTATTGCAGCCATGACACGAATGCTTGCTGCAGGACGGGGTTGGCGGGTAACTGCTGCGTCGGTAACTGGTGCATCGACTGCTGCTGCGCCATCGCGGGCATGTTCGGGACGCGGGGGAACGACGGCATGTGGGCCTGCAGCCCGGGGTGCTCATCCGACATGGCGAGGATCGATCTCAAGAGTTCGTCGTCTTCAAAGTTGGGCAGCGAGGGGGCGAACAAATCGGCGGAGGCACTCGGAGCAGGTGCGTGTGTCGGATGATACAAGTAGTCAAAGGTGTCTGGCGGCTATGACCCAAGACTTGTTAGGAGCTATCATCGCCTTGCGGAAGTTGATGGGCATGGGCGGCGCTCACCCTGTGACTCGGACCCGGCACTGGACTGGCAAGTGGTTGGCTGTAGGATCGCACTCGGCGGTGGGTTGTGGAGTCGGTCGGCTGCGGATGGTGGTAGCTGCTCGGGTGGTTTGACTGACGGTGATCCATGGACCGCGCCAGATATAGGACCGCACAGCAATTATACCGACCGGGCGAAGAAGCACAGCGGTGTCAAGCTTGGGGCTGTTAACGTTGAGAAGAGGCGGGATGGTCCCCGTCTGGCGGCCATGCATGCCTCGCAACTCCTGGTTCTGATAGCGATACTTGATCTAATTTCCAATAAATGGCTGCTGAACAGAACGTCGTGTGTCTCTATACAAATAGAAGAGGCGATGGTGTGCTGTCGACGGCAGGACCTACGAGGGTTGCGTGCAGCTCGACTGAACGTTCGCAATACGCCCGCGGTATGGCGACACCTCAATTTCAGTTCGCGTAGACGCCCACGCGCGAACACCACGGTAGCCGAATTGGGAAGCTCGTTCGCACCCACGTGGGGATTAGTCAGCAGCCCTGACCACCACGCGTCATTCCAATTTGGACGCGTCAGCTCAAACCAGTGACATCAATCCACCACAACCGACAGCCATGGTCGGTCCGCCGTCGACCCCCAGCGCATACAACCACTCACCCCGCTCTGCTCGCAGCTCGTCAGGATACGCTCGCGCGATGGCAACTATCGCTTCGAGCTCGCCCCCAACGCCGACGTCGCAGACCTCGTAGCCAAGGTTCGTCCTCGCCTGTGCCGCACCGCGTGCACACCATAAGACCTCATCCTTGCACAGATCCTCGACACCACCCAGGACGCTGATCCGACCTCTTTCACCATCTCAAATCAGCCACGAGGCAACGAGGTCCTCGTGTCGACGCTGCAGGGCAGGACGCTCGAGTCGCTGGGAATCAAGTGCGTGCTCATGTCACCATCTCCTGCGGCCTTACTGAGCCTTTTAGACACGGCGATCTGCTCTTCGTCGGGTACCAGGCCAAGCCCGCGCCGAGCGCGTCAACCAGCCAGCCGGAGCCGCCACAGTCCCACCCAGCCGCCGGCGACGTCGCCGCGAAGCGTCCCTGGGAAGTCGTGCACGAAGACCCCGTCGACGCCTTCTGGCGATCCCGGGATGGCAAGATCCCGCGCAGCCGCGACACGCGCTTCTGCAAGCACGGGGCCAACGCCATGTGCGACTACTGCATGCCCCTCGAGCCGTACGACACCGCGTACCACACGGAGCACAACATCAAGCACCTCTCGTACCACGCGTACCTCCGCAAGCTCGCGCCCAAGGGCAGCGCCGCGACGACCTCGAGCGCGGTCCTCCCGCCGCTCGAGCCGCCGGACTACAAGGTCAAGGTGCCCTGCCCGACCGGGCACCCGAGCTGGCCCAAGGGCGTCTGCACCGCGTGCCAGCCGTCCGCGATCACGCTCCAGAGCCAGCCGTTCCGCATGGTCGACCACCTCGAGATCGCGTCGCCCGACATTATCCAGCGCTTCCTCGAGGCTTGGCGCAGGACCGGTTTGCAGCGCTTTGGCTGGCTCATCGGGCACTATGAACCCTATGAGGACGTCCCTATGGGTGTCAAGGCCGTAGTCGAGGCTATCCATGAACCCCCGCAGGAGGGCGAACTCGATGGCCTCTCGCTCGGTATCCCATGGGAGGACGAGCCGAGGATCAAGGAACTCGCCAAGCACGCGTCGACGCCTCTCACCATCGTCGGATACATCTTCACAGACCTTGTGCCAGAGCCCGATGACCGCACAAAGACACAGTATAGGCGGCACCCACAGTCTTTCTACCTCTCGTGCCTAGAGGCGATTTTCGCAGCACATGTTCAGCGGCAGAACCCGACAGCATCAAAATCGTCGACGACCGGGTACTTCGGCTCGCGCATGGTCACGGCCGTTCTGACAGGAACAGAAGAAGGAGGCATCGACGTCGCCGCGTACCAGGTCTCCGAGCAGGCATGCGCGATGGTCGAGGCAGATATGATTGAGGCGAGCGTGGACCCCGGTATCGTGCGCGTGAAGGAGGAAGACAGGTCCGAGGACTCGGCGCGGTACATTCCGGACGTGTTCTTCCGGTACAAGAACGAGTACGGCCTTGAGGTGAAGAAGACCGCGAAGCCTGCGTTCCCGGTCGAGTACTTGATCGTCAACGTAAGTTGCTTGCCATAGCACTTGGAATTGCGGGGCTTACGATTCGTGCTAGGTCTCGCATGGTTTCCCTCAAGACCCTAAACCGCTGTTCCAGTCGGCTAAGACCATCGAGAACCGTCCTGGTCTCGAGGATCAGTCAACACAACGTCTCGTCAACGACCTCGCGAAGATACATGCTCCCGAGATCCTCCCTGGCGAGGGCATGACACAGCGGCGCCGCGACTTGGCTGCACTGCTCAGCGACTGGCATCTCATCTCCTTCCTTGGCACGACCCAGCTCGTATCACAGGTGCGCTTTTCTGGAATGTATAAATGCTTACTCTGGGCTCACTCGGGAATAGGAGGACATGAAGACCTTCCTGCGCGCAGCGTCGTCGCCCCAGCTGCTGGAAGACGGCTCCGTGCTCGACAGCGTCATCACAACCGAGAGCTGGCAAACGCTCATGACCTTCACGCGCGAGATGGCCCGTAAGCCCCTCCCCCCTTTCCCTCCTACACCGGACCTCACCGAACCCCACAGCCGCACGTCCCTCCGGCGCAGCGCCGACATCGGCCGGCCCATCGATGGACGAGGACATCCCAGCCGAGTACTACGAGCAGATCGCGCGCGAGCAGGCCGAGGCCGCGGCTGCGGGTGGCGCGGGCGCAGCGGGGGCAGCAGGCGGCGCGCCCGGCATCCGCATCTGCCCGCACTGCACGTTCGAGAACACGCACGGCGGCACGGACTGCGAGATCTGCGGGCTGCCGCTGCAGTAGGCGGTGCGAGTAGAGAATGCGAAATGTATCAGTAGCGGTATAGAATGCTTGGTGTGCGAGGCTTGCTCTTCGGGTTTGTGGATGCGGGCGCTGCGATTGGAAGATCGCGGCGTGAACAGTTTATAGAAGAACGCCTCAGAGCTCGTCAGGCCTACCAGTACACAGATCCTGAAGTTGAGCGGGCCTGGTATGTTCGCTCCGCAAGTGGCAAGTCGGAAATAGGCACGTTCGAAGACTGCACTGGGTAGCTAGCTGCTAACTTACTGTGGCGGACACTGGAGCAGCCAAAAGGTCTAGGTCTTACATTCCGGAATTTGGAACGCTGAGAGAAAATTAAAGTGGTTCTACAAGCTACGGGTTCAAAAATTCCAAGTTCCAACGCTTTAACCCTGACAGTTGACTAGTACTGCATAAGGCTCCAACCGTATAGTATACGTGTACGAATTTTTTGTACACTCACAGTACACAGTACACATACAGTTGTATACAGTGTATACACAGTACACATGCAGTTTTGCATATCATTTGGAGAAATGTGCCCTAAATGTCTACTAAGGCTTACAGCAGACGCAATAGTCAATGGTAAAGTGGAATGTAGCTGGTTTTCACGAGCCGAAGGAGAACAGGGCATGGGTACTGAGGATATGGGAAGCTCACATGCTCAGGGCACGATGTGAACCTGCGAGGCCGCCCAGTTGCGCCCAGCCGCAATCAGCTACTCGAATCAAGCTTCGTGTCTAAACCCTTAGCAGTCATAAGCACGTTCAGGTGCCAATGCGTGGGGATCAGCAGTGTACACAGCCTTGCAATGCATGTCTCGCACGGTCAGACGGCGTCAGACTCACGACTGGATGCCGCGGTGCCATCCGGCTTTGAGGCCTGAGTCTGACCCAGGGTCGGGGTCAAACAGTGGACTCAAGGTCCGAGGCATGCGCATAGCACGCGGCGAGGGGGCACCCAGCGTCCGCAATGCCCGTCGCGGATGCGCTTCCCGGCACCGGCGAGCGTCGGTCGTTGAACGGTACCAGCCGCACGCGGGAACAGAGCCGTCAAAGTCGGGAGGCTGAAAGTCGAAGCAGTCGGGGTGGGCACGACGCAGGTCCTCCTCGATGTGCCGAGCTTCGCAGTGGGCGGTAGTGGGACAGCACCCCAGTTGTAGAGCAGCAGAGTCTTTCTCCGTGCCCGTTGCTGCGCGCGATACCGTTGCCGACTCGGAGCAGTGAGCAGTGAACGCAAGAGTTCACGCGTTCCTGTGCCTCGTTCATGTAGACCGCACCCCAGTCGGTCGTTCGCGAGCTGTTGTACTCGTCCAGTTCGAACGTGTCGACCATGAGCTTCGTCACAGGCAGGGGCGCGGCGAGTGCTCGGGCGAAGAGAATATCCAGTACACACGGCCTAATGATGTCTGCGTGCACCCTAATGTCCTGGTAATACACACAGTTTATGCATAATATGAGGGCGTGATCTCAGCACTGACCGCTGTAGGCTCACCGTTTGCAGAGGGTGGGTCCGAGAGAGCACTTCGGCGTCTCCACTCACGAGGCTGAGGCGGGCCCCCGGAAATAAGGTCGAGATGGTCGTTGGGAATCTTGCGATTTAATGACAATTTTGTACACATTTTCTGCTGCTAATGACAATGGCCCAACCTGTTCTTGTGCATAAATATGAGATGTACAACATATACTTGACAAACTGTGTGTGTACTGTGTAGTATACGTGTAGTCGATGTGTACGGCGATGACCGTACACTCACAGTACACGTATACAGTTGTACACGTATACTCACAGTACACTCACTATACGGTTGGAGCCTTAGTACTGCAGTGACTGCACACTGCACAGGGCAGTGGGCAGAAGAAACAAAAAAGGCAATTAAAGCGTATCTCAGGCGCTACCAGGGCTCGAACCTGGGTTTTGGGAATTTGAAATCAGAATCCCAAGTGATAACCACTACACTATAGCGCCATCGATTATGGCAGCATAATTATGGGACATAGCCGCACCACACATTCTGACCGTGCTTCGAGCCTCCGAGCAAACCTCGGAATGGATCAGTACAGCTCTGCCTCTTCCCACAACCCAGGTCAAAAGTACGGCATCGCTCGGAAGACGTTGCACCGTGAGCCTTTTGATTGTCTACAGAAGCGCGGCCGAGTCACCCATCTACGTGTGCTCCGCAGATAATACTCAATCTGAGGGCAGCATTTGCCGAGTCCGTCGGGTTGAACGCTTACAGTTTGGCTTTGCGGCCATACGCAGCTCCCATACGGTGTGTGCTGACTCCTTGCTACGTGGCGCAGCAAGTAACTGCCCGCTTACTCAAACCAGGTTATGCACCACAGGCTGCACCTCCTTCGCATTCCTCATTGACTCTCGGCTGGATTCCCCGCTCTGGCGTCGCTCAGTCAGCAATCGAGCCCGGAGAGCACTGGTCAGTTTCCCGTATAGGAGAAACGCCGCCGATCGCTGGTCGGGACGCGCCAGCACAGGGATCCACCGCGCTCCTTGACTGCCCCTATCCGCGCGTTTCAAGGGGCGGACTGGCCTTAATGACTTCAGCTCCATGACACCGCGGCGCTCCTGCATGCGCGTCGTGCGGCTGCATTTTGCGCGCGCAGGGCACGCTCGATGCTTATATACCGCGCGGAAGCCCAGCGAAGGGCTGTTGGACCCCTTGCCCCTCTTTGACGCGTCTACACCAGCGCGATGCCCATCCCAGACATCCTGCGGGACTCCTTTGTCGGCCAGGTCATCTACTACGCGTCCGGCCGACGCCTGCTCCAGTATCCCGAAGAACGCCCTGGCTTTGTCCTGCCGCCCCACTACTTCGAGCACAACAGCGAGAACGCAGCCGAGAACGCGTCAGAGGCGGCCCCGCGCAAAGCGCGCGATCCAGCGGCCTCGCACCGCAGCTCTCGCAGCGAGTCATCACTGAGCGGCACGCTGCGGGAAGATGCGCTCAAGCCCGACCCGGAGCGGAAGCGGCCATCCGCTCTCATGGAGCGTGAGAGCTCGCAGGCGCGAGAGGTCCTACACCCGCATGGGAGAGATGCAGACAAAGTCGAAAAGGCGGAGCAGCAAGAAATACAGAGGTCGCCGATTGTTGACTGGTACGGTCCTGACGATCCAGAATATCCAGGAAACGTGAGTCTGTTGTCTTATTCAGGTCTACCAACGTTTCTAAATTTGCGCCTGCAGTGGTCATTCTTCAAGCGGTCCTTTGTGACATTTCAGATCGGCTGGTTGACCTTCGCGATATACATCGGTTCAGCGCTCTATGCTCCTGGAATCCAAGATATTTCCCAGAAATTCGGCATATCGCCGGTAGCGGCGTCTCTGGGTATCACTATGTTCGTCCTTGGGTATGCGACCGGTCCTGTAAGATATCTCGAGTTATTGCGTATCCGTGTCTTTTACTGATACCCAACCTTAGATGATTCTATCACCTCTTAGTGAAATCCCGCAATTCGGCCGCGCCCCAGTCTACATGGTCACGATGCTCATCTTCGTTCTTCTACAAATCCCGACCGCGCTTGCCAAAAATCTCGGCGCGCTCCTGCCCCTGCGCTTCCTCGCGGGTTTCATTGGCTCCCCGCCGCTCGCGACCGGCGGCGCAAGCCTCGCAGACATGTGGGCGCCCGCGGACCGCGTCGTGGTCATCGGCGTCTGGAGCCTCGCCGCGATGTGCGGGCCCGTGCTGGGCCCGACGATTGGCGGGTTCGCGACGCAGGCCGAGGGCTGGACATGGACGATCTGGATCCTGCTGTGGCTGTCGGGTGCGAGCTGGGTATTCCTCGCGTGCTCGATGCCAGAGACGTCCGCGCAAGCGTGAGAATCCACTGCCAACCTTCCCCGCGGTGACGCGTTGCTGACATCGGCGCCCCACAGGATCCTCTATCGCCGTGCCGTGCGCCTGCGACGCGTCACCGGCAACCCGAACCTCAAGACGCAGGCGGAAATCGAAGCGGCAAATATGACGATGGGCGAAGTCGCCATGATGACGCTCGTGCGGCCCTTCCTCCTCGGCTTCCGCGAGCCCATCGTCACATTCTGGAACTTGTACCTGGGCATGATTTACGGTATGTCGTGCCATCATAGCTATCTACGCGCGATGCTGACTGGCGCCCTAGGCATCTTGTACTGTTTCATTGCGTCGTTTGATGTCGTGTTCATCGAGCACCATCATTTCAATCTGGCGCAGAACGGCCTGGCGTTTTTGGGAATTGTCGTCGGCGGCATCCTCGCATTCTTCGGCTTCCTGCCCTGGGCTTTGTACTCGCTTAAGCCTAAATTCGCCAACAACAGTAAGTCCAACACAACCGTCTCTCGTACCACCTTGCTGATATGCATGCAGCCTTCGTTCCGGAGGACAGGCTACCGCCTGCGTTTTTCGGCGCATTCTTTTTCCCAGTAAGCCTTTCATCCTCTTTCGTGAACGATCTTACTCAACTTCGGCAGGCCTCGCTCTTCTGGTTCGGCTGGACAAGTGCTGCAAGTGTACCTTGGATCCTCCCCATCATGGCCTCGGCGCTGTGGGCGATCGGCGCGTTCTACCTGTTCCAAGCTGGCATGAAGTGCGCCGTCCCGGTTCTCATTCACTCGTCCTCCCGCTAATCACTACCGCAATTTCTCTGTAGCTACCTAGCCGACTGCTACCCACGCTACGTCGCATCGATCCTAGCGAGCAACGACCTCTTCCGATCATTCGTCGGCGCGGCCTTCCCGCTCTTCAGCACCGCGTTCTTCCACAACCTCGGCGTGGGTCCAGCGCTCAGTATCATCGGCGGCATCGCCATCCTGATGCTACCGGTGCCTTTCCTTCTGTGAGTTCTCACTCCAGTCATGAGCGATCGAATGTACTCAATACGCTCTGCAGCTATAAATATGGCCACATAATACGCTCGTGGTCGAAGTTCGCAGATTGATGACGCTATCGTGCGCATGGTCGGTATACAGATATTCCTTCACGCCCCATTATGTATTCAATGACTTGTATAATAGCATGGATTATCTAGAGCAATAGCCATCGCTCCGTTCGCCGACGGACTGGCCGGCTCAGCTAAGCGTCAGCTCGCACTACGCCTCCTCGCTGGGGACCAATGCGAATTTACGTTCGGGGCTCCACGGCAGAAGAGACATCTCGAGATCTTGCCGTGAAGGCCGTGCGAAGGGTTTTGGCTTCTACAGAGATCGGTGGGCCGACGCCCCGGAAACGCTATGTCACAGCGCCCAAGCAGTGCCACAAGGTCCTCGGATATCACCACTGCAGAATTGAGCTGGGGATCTCGCTCACATGACGTTCTAGAATGCTTCGCAGGTGCGGAGAGTGGACATGTAGACATGTATTGAGAGATCCAGGTGTGATCCATAAGTTACCGGGTAGTTGGGAATTCTACACTATTGTATCAACAATCGGAAGACAGGTCCATACAACAGGAAGGGAGTGGAGGGATAGAACAGGATCGTGAAGACTCGTGAATGGTTTGTGGGGGCGACGGGTGCCTAGCCGGGAACGAAAAGAGAAGAAACGGAAGAAATCCCATCTAGGTCGAAGCGGAGGCGGACCCAAGCTACCTCCGCGCAAAAAGGAACCAGCCACCAAGAAGAAGACCAATCAAGAGGAAGATGCCGCGAACAACGATCACGACGACCAACGCCTTGCGCACCGCGGCGTAGAACGTGTTGAGCGCCGAGCCCGTCCAGTTGATCCTGCGGTCGTTCGTGCCGCCCGCGCGCACGCTCGCCTCCCAGCCGCGCACGACCTCGCGGTAGCGCTTGCCGAAGACCCAGATCCAGAAGTTGACATCTGGGTACGAGAAGCGCGGGAACACGCTCGTAAGACTCGGTGCGAGGATGGGAGCGCCGCTGAGGACGACCTCCGCATCCGGCGGGACGAGAGCGCTCGGCGTTGCACCGCGCGCGTTGGCTGTCATGTACGCCAGGAAGTCGAGTGTCATGCCGAGCGAGAGGCCCCACAGCTTGAGCTGCTCATGCCGGCGATGCCGCTGGACGGTCGAGTGCGAGCGCAGTTTTTGGAGGGACCCTTGCCGCCGGAGGCCTGTGCCGCCATTGCTTCCGTTTTCCACGAAGGCGCGCTTCTCGTCCAATTCATCGTCGGTTTGCGCCTCGGCAGGGGCGGGGTAAACGACAGATGTCGTCGAGGCGTCGATGCTGATGGCAGGGAAGTTCATATTGCCTACGAGCACACGCACGAGCAGGCGTAGCAGCGGCGAGTGACGTGGCGCAAGGCGTGAGGAGGCGTCGACCGTCACAGTCGACCAGCGAGGCTTGGGCTCGCTGAGGCCAGAGCTCCAGCCCTTGTTCTTGCTCCTGCCGAGGATGATCGCGGCGAGGTCGCTGGGAACGAGCTCGCTCAGAGGCACCCAATGCATGGTGGTGCCTGGTGCAGGATCGACGGACGTCGTCTGCGGAGTGAGCTGGAGGAAGACGTAGGGTGAGAGAATCATGAGCAGGCGTTTGCCGAGCGAGGTGGTAATTTCGCGATCGTCGAGTTGACCGATGGGGGCATAGGCAGACTCTGCGAGGTCGAGGCCGATCTCCTCCCAAGTTTGGCGCATGGCGGTGTACATGCCGCCCTCGTCACCTTCCTCGGTGCGGCCGCCTGAGACAACGTTGAGAGTCGTGCAGAAAATAGGTATTTGCAATACGCACCAGGGAATGCGAGATGCGCCTCCCTCGCGTGACCAGTCTCGTTCATGCGACCTCCATCCGTGCTCTCTTGCGGGTTCTCCCTGCGAAGGAAGAGTATCTCTGGCCGTGCACCCGCTGCGCGCACCCAGTCGAGCTGGAAGAACGCATTGATATCGGTTGTCTGCGGCTGCGATGATAAGGGGCTCGCCCCAGAAGACGTGGGGTACGAAGGCGGGGGCGCAATGCGGATGATGAGTGCTACGGCAGCCCTTCTTGGTTCTGCGGGACGCCCAAAGGAAGACTGTTAGGCAAAACTGTACAAGGGGCCAAGACGTGATGGTGATACGCACGGGTAGCCGGTGAGGCAATGACTCTCGGGGGTGTCGAGCGTATCTGGATGAGTGCTCGTGAGAGCAGAGGGATTATAGACTCTTGGTCTGCGTGGACGTTGTCAGCTTCGGGGAATGACACAGGTATGATAGGGAATATAGGCGATACCTTTGACGACGTCTGACATGGTGGGATTGGCGAGGAGGAGAGACCGAGACTCCGAGAGCGGCACACGCTCTTCTCCAGTCGTTGGGGTTGGGGAAGATCTTCGCCCTCGGCATCTAATCTTATCTCTCATTTTCTGCTTTCAGAAGGATAATCCAGTCGTGTGGACTATGTGTGCTCCCCACTGTAACGGCGCTATAGTGTAGTGGTTATCACTTGGGATTCTGATACCAATTTCCCAAAACCCAGGTTCGAGCCCTGGTAGCGCCTATGTATTGGTCGATACGGATTTTTTTTCCATTTTGCTTCTTTTCCCCACTGCTAAGGCTCCAACCGTTTAGTTTACGTGTACATCTTGTGGAATAAATACACGGAAACGGTTGTAAACGTGTAAAAACAGTTTTTACACAGTAAACACACAGTTTCTCCCTACATCCCAGAGCTATACAGTCGCCCGGAAAGGCCTTCCGCGGATGTTAGATCAGTGGACCGACTAGCTAGGAGTCGTACAGTCGTGTAGATGCTGCGTGAGACGGTCTTGGCCAGCCGCCAGTGGGCCAAGACTTTGCTGTCGCGATAGCAGACAGCAACTTCAAGTCGCGCGCTACGCAGCATCCGACTGCCTCCCAGCGTGGTCAAAGTGGCATAATAGAGGTATAATGATCATGCCTTCGATTCTCGAAATGCGTGCGGTCACGAACGTCGAGCGCATGGCGGAGTTCTGCGGACCTGTCCCCCGCCGCCATGGGATTCGAGATGTCCCTAGCCCGATCCGTTTTGCGTCCCTGACCGCAGACCTTTGGCCCGGCACATGTAGGATGCCTCTGAGCCGTAGCATAAAATATCTCAATGCTCACCCAGCGCGTGCAAACTAGTGCGAAGTCCCACACATGACTGAAAGCTTCGGATGCTTGCCTATGCTGACGAGATCTTATGCCGACCCAAACCAACGCCGGGCGACCGGTATCGCGCCCACCGGGCGTGCTCGCAGCCAGAATTGCCCTGAGCTGGAACGAAAATGTCTGTGCCACCTGTGCTATACTGTGAATGACGCAGAGTTACATAGAAGAAGATGAGCCCTACAGGAGCCGACCCAGTACGCTGACGGTTGGGACAAAGTCGTCCCAACCGTCAGTGTCTTCCGCATCATGACGACGTCGCGGACATCGATCAGCCATACATCGCCAGCTTGATTGCCAGCTGGATCGTACTGCAGGCCGTCAGTACGCCCATCGCGCTCCTGCGCCTGCACATGCTGCTTGCCGCGTACTCCTGGGTCTCGCTACCGAAAGATATCGCGGACGGCACGCACCTCGTGTATGCGTGCCAGATCCTAGCCGGTGCTGCGTTTGGGCTAACGCTCGGCGCACTCATGCTGCGCTGCACGTGTGGGGCGGTCAGAGCGTGCGTAACGCGCCGTAGACCGCGCGGGCACTAGTACTGTATCGCAAACCCGGCTGGAAGCTGTATTAGTTAGCGAGAGCTTGTCCGCCTAGTGGGACGTGTGCTTCACCAAGTCCAATAATTCTGCAGGCCTCAGTAGCTCTAGAAAAGCGAGTTTCAGTAGAGATGTAACAGAGGACCTCACGCTTGCTCATGGTGGGGTTTGTCAAGGCACGCCGCGCTCACAACGCCTGCCTAGGCGCTTACGCGCGAGCTCAAGTTGGGTGGCGGAGTACGGCCTACAGACGGCGCAGTTGCTCTCTCCTTCGTCCCTGGACGTCCCTGGTGGCTACATGGGTTAATTATCCAAGGAACGCACATCTAGGATGTTCACGTAGAAACTGTTTGTTTACCGTGTATACTGTAGAATTACGACCAAATCGGATGGTCGTATGACAGTGACACCTACGCATCGAACCGGATGACCGGATGACGACCGGATGACCTATGACATCCGGTGGCCATCCGGATGACAGGTAGTGGGCGCCGCAGGCGCGAAAAAATTCGGTATTTATTCGCATCTTATCCTACATGTCATAACCGGATGAGCCCTCGATGACAGATGACAAGTGCCATACACCGGACCGGATGGAGGTCCTATGACCGATGACATCCGATTTGGTCGTAATAGTACAGTAAACGTTTACTGGCTGTTTACAGGGTCTGGAGTAAACACACGTAAACGTAAACGGTAATAAACGTTTATACACAGTAAATAAACAAAACGGTTGGAGCCTTACCCACTGCACTGTGCGATTATATTTGCCAGGAAGGCTGAGGACACAGGACTTCACAGTATCAAGGGCTTGTCACTCTACAGATTACCACAGTCTACCCTAGGCCTTGTATTACCATCCGAAATCAACGGCTAAGCCCCAATTTTGTCCCTGCTGTTCCGTTCTTATCATCTCCGTTCGGTTTTTGCGGATCCAAGTGTACTTCAGGCGAGCTATCTGTGTGCGCAGCCTGCAGGCCGCAACCATGAGTCGAGTCGGGCACCAGCACTTGGCCACAAGAAATCCTGAGGTCACGAGCATCGTGCTAAGCGGCGGCTTTCCGAGGAACACTAAATACACAGCGCAACTATTGTACAAGACGATACAGTTACAGGATACATATGGCCCGCTCGTCCACCTCGCAAGCCGCACTTTCCACAGCAATCCCGACACCTAGTTCATCTCTGACATCGCCCGCTTGCCAAGGCACTTCGGAGCCTCAGCCTCGAGTGATCGATACCACTCCACAGCGACGTTATTAATTTTCACTCTGTTGCACAGTCCTTCAGCATGGGCGCGCAGGAGCCTGGCAGCCGGACTTACGCGCTTTCGCTCCAGTTCACGATCTCAAGGCAGGCCGGGTTCGCGGCGCGCGAAAGGGCGACGTAGCCTTTGGCGAGACGAATCGGTTCATCAGCAACGCCTAGCGCATCCTAGAAGTCGAAGACTCACATTGCCCAGCCTCGAAGATGCCCGCGAGGTCGACCCTGACGCGTTCGAGCGTCTGGCCCTGCGCCTTGTGGATCGTGATGGCGTACGCCAGAGCGAGCGGCACCTGTTGCGTTCCGGCGCAGGGTTGAGCACGGCAGGAATGCTGAGACAAGAAAGAGAGCGACCGCGTACCTGCTTACGCCAGATCGCACCCTTGTCGAAGTGCGCCGCGTAGAATTTGTGCGCGACGCACAAGATATCGACTGTCTCCGTCGTGGAGCTGCCGCAGCGGAAGCGTACGATTGGCCACTCGGTGTAGTCCTGGAGGCACTCGTAGAACTCCTTCTCGTATCTTTGGTATGCGTACCCAGTCGGGGCAGACTCGAACTTCCCTGCGAGAGCGAAGGGGACTCCGATGGTGGCTGACCCGGATGAGTGGACTTGGGCAGCTGTACTGAAGCCGATGACCTCGCCCAGAGATCCGTTGACGAGTACATTCGGTACGAGATTCTGATCCAACATGGTCAGCAGGTACGGGATGAGTGCATCTGGATGGGTTGCTACCTTCAGGAGCATGACACGTGCCCCGACCTAGTAGGCGACAGATGAGTAGGCTGTACTCACGGCAGAGGGAGAACGAACCTTCAGCGAGAGCTCCCGCTGTACGGTGAACAAAGAGTCCAAGTGCGGGCCATCCCGGGAATCGCCATAAGACGTGAAAGGTCGAGCGGAGCCAGCAAGCCCTCTCAGTGCCTTGTCATTTCTCGCCTGGACAGTTTTCTTTCTCGCGCAGCTACCATAGCGAGTTCATGTCCTGGTAAGACGGATATCCGTGTGGCTCTGACAAAAAAACGAACTCACAGATCAACAGGCCAGACGCCGCTAGGGTACTCGACCGGCTTGGAATGCGCTTTGATAAAAGCAAGCGACCGCGGAGAGATAACGTTGCGCCGTATGTCGTTAAGGACCGCAAGAAATGCTAAGTGGAGATTAGAGTCCAGGAATTCCCCGTTTCTGCACTGCAGAAGTCACCTTGGTCGTTCTGCCGGTAAACGTTGCTCAGTAGGAGGGGCTCTTCGACGCATTTTGGCCAGCTAGTGGCTTGAAATGCGAAGCGCGGCTTGGATTTCGCCCCGCCGATTGGCGGTAGCTGTAGGAAATCCCCGGAGAGGATGAGCTGTTGTAATGGGAAAGGTCATTAGATGGGCTTGATGCGAGTGTTGTTCTTCAAGCTCGCCTGGATGCCCCCAAATGGCTGCTCATTACCACGTATGAAGCGGGCCATGTGTTCCTACGGAAGAAAGTCGGTATATGCGAAATGAAAGAAGGCACGACGGTACGCACCAGTTTGTCGAAGAACGAAGCAGCCATCATAGACACTGGAGATAACGTCATGAGCCACACACCAATTTAATAACGAAAGACTCAGTCACCTTCGTCTATGATCAGGACCTTGCACTGTATCCAGCGCTTTGCACTAGAGCCCAGTGCGTCGGGGTTTCCTGCCTCGAAGATAGAAACCCCATCGCGCATGGCAGGATACCTCTCAGCGCCGACAATGTTGTTGAGGGTCTGTTTGAGACTCTCCACATTGATTCCGACTCCTGCCCAGGAGTGAAGTGTGCCGCCCCCGACGTTCGTGCCGGCCAAGCCAGTCGGAGCAGTCACCACAAGGTCGTCGCCGCTCATGTTCTTCTCGGTGCGGAAGTATTGCACGATCCGGCGGAGGACGAGAGACTTCCCGGTCCCTGCAGAGCCCGTGAAGAACACATTGTGCCCCGCCTTCACCCTCGACAAGACTTGTTCTTGAGCAGGGGCTAGCTGGATGGCATCGGAGTCTGCTGCAGGTCGCTCCGTAGACGATGTCTGGGTTGACGGACCTGCGAGTCCGGCAGCATGCGTGCTGTGAGCATGCGGCGCCGCATGTGCTAACAGAGCTTGATTACTAACCTGCGGTAGCGGAAGGCTCTGTTTTGACATGAACCGGGGATGGTGTGGCGCAGGACGCCGATGCATGTGCAGGCTGAGCAGCAGCAGACTCAGTCATGCATCGGTCGACACTCGTTTCTAGCACAGTCCCATAAGTCGCTGGAGGGGCAACGACTGGGGAAATACTCACCAAGCTTGATTCGCTTATTCTCCATCGCAAACTGACTTCTCTACGCCAGCGTTTCTCCACAGAGCACGCGCTCCCATCAGCAAAACGACACCGTGCCTTGGGAGGCCTTGAGTGCCTTGAGCAATACCGCCAATGACCACAAGGCGCCCAAGACGAGGGTCTTGGGTAAGATATGTCGGTGGTCTTGGTAAGACGCGAAACCATTCCGAAAGACGCCAGGGCTTGCCCAAGACGCCCCGTAAGACCTTTCGGCTTTGCCAAGACACTCTGTAAGACCTCTCGTCTTCGCAAATATCACGTCAATGACTTCTACAGACCACCTCCAGAGCATGTAATCATGTCGCTAAAATATATTCGACTACCCTACGATCACAACTACAAACGACAAATCCAGCGTAAGGTATTGCGCGCATGACGGCGTCCTGTGCTATGTATGTCCATAACGGTCCGCTTGCTGATTGAACAGTGGTATTGAAGGGCTGCGTAATCCAGACTCGTCAGTCACCGCCGGAAATGCCAACTTGAAGACGAGGACGGCACAGTACTCACCCTACGGGTTCAAAGCCAGCGTGTCCTGCAGCCGTGCCCGGTGCGGCCATGAGTGCAAAACTCGGTGGCGTGCAGTAATATACGCCTCGAGGGCATTTACTCACCGCACTGTAAATCTCGCGTACCTGCGCGCTGCTTCGTCATGGACCTCACTGCTGATAACTGCAGCGGCGTTCCCCTTCCATCCGAAATATCTAGTGGTTCGAGCATGTCGGAAACGCAGGGGATCGTCCGCCTTGTGCTTAAGTCGCGCGTCGGCAAGCATAAACAGCACGACCAGAACTATGACACATACCAGTCATACCTGTGTATCGGGGACGGGTCGTCTTTACGTCTGTCGGGCACTACGCGTCGACGCTGAGGGCGTTTCTACCGACGATTGGACTCGGGGATCATCCGCCAGCTTGACGACGTAGGAGCGCGGAATGTTGAGTAACTCGTCGGCGCGGTGGACGAGGAGTAGCGGCTAGATATGGAGCATGCGCAAGAACGTCTCCGTGGGTCTCATGCAGGGGTCATATTTTGCAGCTGGCAGCGCTGTGGAGGATGTACGGTGTAAGTATCAATGCTGAGCCCGTGCCGCTTCGCACCTTTAGAGACGGTGAGGGCGAGCCTGAAGGGCTTGAGCGTGCTCGATTTTGCTACATGTGGGTTCGTGCGTCTCCTACGACATGTCAAGGGGAATGATAGAAAGGGTCTGAAGGCTCAACGGCGGTCGTGTCGGCGAAAGAAGCGGGTGGGGTCAAAGACGACACTGCAGGTGACAGCGGGGAGTGTACAGGCGGACTGTCTCGAGCACGCTGAGATGTGAGAAGGACGGTGGGACCAATCTCTGGATCTCTGTAAGTGAGCACCATGATAGCATGGATAGTATTGAGCGAAAGCGCGGACACACCATGGCCCCCGCTCCTCCGAGCCGCCTTTCATCCTTGCATGGTAGGTCCCTGGCGAGATGCTGCGCGCAGGTCAGAAGTCAGCAGTGGAAAGAATGACTGCAGCGCACAGCGGCAGGGGCATTGGTGTGGGCATGGTCGTGGTTACAAGTGTACAGGACTTGACGCGACACGTCTCCCGAATCTCGAGTGTATCCCAACTTCGGCGCTCGAAGTGAGCTCCGACACGGGATACTCCGTTTGCTTGACGCCTGGCTACAGCTGTAGCTAGGACATCCAGTACGGGATCCTCGGAGGATATGGAGGCACATCTTCTACTATAGAGTTATGTCATACAGTCTTGGCTGGTATTTGAGGCCCTGAATTGATATCCGCGTGAGATGTCCCTCCCTGTGCCTTGCGTAAGCCGCGACGCCTTGACCAAGACCTCCCAAGACGGACGCCCAAGGCCAAGACACTGTAAGACCCGCTCTACAATCTCAAGGCGTCTCACCAAGCCTAAGGCACCCTGTCGTTTTGCTGATGCCGCAGGGTGTGACCGACTGAGGGCTGGAGGTGAGACTCGAAGTTCAGACTTTGGTTGCCACAAAAGAGCGGGGAGAGGGGAGGATAAAGCGAGGGGTGCTCTCCGGTGCCAGTGACCCCCAAACCCGTACCTCAAATCGCCCTGGCCCGTGCTGGGTAATCGTGAGAACGCACTGCTTTTTCAGGTCTCCGACGGAGGCAAATGTAGGAGGGCGTATCCCCGTGCGACTTGGCAGCACTTGTCTCTGTACATTGGACGAGAGAGCAGGCAGCCAGGCCTCGTGGCGGTGGTAGTGGTAAGCTAAAGAGCCTGTCCGAGCGCGAGCTCGCCGAAGGGAAGGCGCGAAGGCGGCAATCAATTGCTTTCGCACGCCACGAAGCCAGCATCTGGAGCCGTGACCACCACCATAACGTTGATGTCGCCCGACAAAAGTATAAGGCATGGGTCACATGTTAGTAATCCCGAGTCAATCAGTCCCAACGTCTGATAAGTAAATATTGTACAGTATACATGGCTAAGATATAAATGTAGTTTCCCAGCAGGCATAGTCCATCAAGTTTCGAGCGACTCGACGAGCTCATCGTACCACGCAACGGCACGGGGATGTGCTTTCACCCTACAATCGAAGCATTCAAAGACAGCTTCGCACGGAAGAATCAGCGAACGCACCTCCAATATTCCCAATTTACTATCTCCAAGCAGTCGGGGTTTGCGACACGGGAGAGAGCGACATAGACTTGACAACATGGTGCGATTTTGTCATGAGCGGAACGTAAATTGGGCATCGGGGAGAGGGCGTACAATGACCATACTCCCACATGTTGCTCATGTCCACCCGCACACGCTCGAGTGTCTGACCCTGGGCTTTATGAACAGTCAGGGCGTACGTCAGAGTCAGCGGCACCTACACGGACAGCTCAGTCGCTATACTGATGGTACCAAAGACGTGACGACGCACCTGTAATCTGAAGAGGTCGTCACCAGCCCGTGGGGCACGGAACCTCAGTGGGACGCAGAGGATATCGACGGTCTGTGCAGCGCCGTAGTTGAAGCGCACAAGAGGCCATTTGCGTTTATTCTCCAACACCTTTTGAAGGTCCTCGTCGTAGTGTTGGTAGCCGTATTGTATCGCGCCTGCTTGAATGAGATCTTTAAGCGCAGAGGGGATGCCGATCCAGGCTTGCTCGGACTTGTGTACGTTGGCTGCGGTGTCAAAGCCGATGACCTCGCCGAGCGAGCCGTTTACGAGCATGTTTGGCACGAGATTCTGTCAGCATGCGTGAGCATAGAGGACATCCAGTTGCGGAAGGGCTGCGCTACCCTGACGAGCATAACACAGGCTCCAACCTAGATGAAGGCGCAGCCTTGATTAGAGCTTAAGTTGGCACAAAGGGAAGATTTTTGAGGAATAACCTTCAGCTCGAGCGTCGTGGGCGTCATGAACCCGTCTTCCTGGTCGACACCGGGCTCGTCCGCTGCGATAAACTTGTGAGATGGGGTATCGAGCTTCGCGAGGCCAGCTTCGTTCATCGAATGGACCGCAACTTTTTTCGCGCAGCTGAAGACATGTTACGTTCAGCACATCACCCGTGGCATATAAACTCACAGATCAGTGGGGCCGGTGCCTGGCGGGTAGTCGATGGAACTCTCATGTCTCCTTACGAAAGCTCTGACTCGTTGAGTCACGATGCCGCGGCGTAGGTCGTGCAGAACATCGATAAAGCCTGTAATAAAGGGCATCAGAAAGGCAGGAACGGCGTGCCATTTGCCTGCTTGCCTCGATGCTCTTGCCTATAAACCTCGTGTAAGATAGCTGAGTTGTCCAAACACTGTTGCCAGGTCTCACTCTCGAAAGCAAATTTAATGTCGTCCCTTCGTGCAACAATCGGAGGCAGCTGCAGGAAGTCTCCCGAGACGACCAGCTGTGTGCCTCTGAGTATTAAGATCACATGCTTGGAGCTGGATGAGCACTCACTTGAATGCCCCCGAACGGTCTATCAATACGACGGATGAAGCGAGCCATGTACTCCTGAAGAGTACATCGATACTGTATAAACACTCAGTCCACTAAATGGATTAGACTCACCAATTTATCGAAGAAATTGGCGTGCATCATGGAGACTGCAGCAATGTGAGCAAACCAACGCTATTCAACGTGCTAATGGAGCAGGCGACTGTGCTGACACTCACCCTCGTCGATAATGAGGATTTGACACTGAACCCAGCGTTCCATAGTGGAGTTGGGGTCAACGATATCTTCGACAGACGTAGAGCTACCGACGTCGACGGGTAACTGGCCCAAGAGATTGTACCGCCGTCTGCTGATGGCCTTGACCAGCAAGTCTTCGATGTCGCGGTTCTCGTGCAGTCCGACGCCCGCCCAAGAGTGGATGGTGCAGCCGCCGATGTTCGCAGCGGCGAGCCCAGTCGGGGCCGTGACCACGAGCTCCGCGCCGGTCATCTTCTTCTCGGCGGTGAAGTGGTGCACGATCCTGCGGAGCAACAGGGACTTGCCCGTGCCCGCTGGGCCGGTGAAGAAGATGTTGTGGCCGTCCCTCGCCTTCTGCAGGACGGCTTCTTGTTCGTCTGTCAAGGGGACGTCGTCGAAAGTGGGGATGCGACTGGGCAATCGCGAGCTGCCGCCGGAATCGTCTTCGGTGTGTGCTGGGCCAGATGTCACCGAGTCGTTTTCGTCTGCGTCGCCAGCTGCCATTGCTGTCGTGTCTGTGTCACGAGACGATGGACAACAAGAGAAGGGCGTCGTACTCACCGTGTTGTACGCGCTACGCCGCTGTGATTCCCGTTTCTCCCAATGCTCTCTTCTTCAGGGAGCTTCACCCGACTGCGGAAGGATTCTGGCTGACGACAGTACGCGCGTGTAGGACACTTTGACGCGTCAAGGTGCGAGTATAGCGATGGTGGGGGGATGCAAGGTCTCGCGACGCGCTTTAGATGGTCTAGGGTCGCATAGGCCCGGACATCCGCAGGGCTCACCGAGGGTCGCTACGTGACGGGATCACAGGCTTTGTACCATTCCAATCCTAGACCCTGGCACCGCGTGCTCTTCCCACCTGACCCAGACGGTGATAGGGCGAGTACTGAAGTCCCTTGATGATCAGAACTCAGAATGGCCCGTTGTGTTGCTGCGAGCTGTTCAAGCCTTCCGCGGCTGAGCGAGGTGAACAATCTTCATGGATGCCACGTATATCATGCATGGCATAGAATGCTCAGCGAGTGAAAGTTGTTCGCAGTCGGAGAGTGCTGGTCAGAGGAAACAAGCCCACGTCGACAGGCGGCAATCAGCCCCCTCTCCCACGCCACGCATACGGTCATGTCTGTCGAATTGTTGCGTTGTTTTCCAACGAATGCTGATGTAGAACGTTGCATAGGTATGAACGCGAGACTGTATTCCCAAGATACAACAGTTGTACACGAGTAAGCCACAGGACGGTACCGACGGCGGTGATGGGTGAGCAACACCAGAAGATGCAAGGTGCCCCTTTAGTGAGCGGGAGGCGGGGGGCTGTCATATAATTAATTGTCAGCATCAGCCATGGGCAAAAGTAGCGGGACACTCACACCCGAGCCACAGACGCCGACGGCCCCGGGGCGGTGATGAGCGTGGGGAACGGCGTCGAGGCACACTGTCCACGTCTATCAGCACAGGCATCGTCTAGCGACAAACGCGCGACTCACGGCCTGTTCGATGTCGGCGTGCGTCTTGCCCGCGGGGAAGAACGACGGGCCGGCGGTGAAGGGCTTCGGCGCGGGGATGACCTCGGAGCAGTCGATCATCGCGTTCATGTCGTGGCCGAGCGTCGAGAGCGCGGTGAAGATGAACTGGAAGTCGTCCTGCAGCTTCGACTGGTTGTCTGCGGCGCCGCGTCAGCGCTGGACGGGGCAGCGAGGGGAGAGGGGGGCACGCACTGACGAAGGACTGCCACTCGCACGCCGTGCGCGAGTCGCGCGCGAGCAAGTGGTCGGTCTGCAGGCGCATCTCGCCCTTGAGCGGGGACATGACCGTGCCCTGGATGCCGGATTTGCTGCAGGAGCCGATGAGCACAAATCAGGCGGGCTCGACACGAGTACGCACCCTGGGAAGGCGGTGCCGCGGAGCTGCGTCTCGACAAAGAACTGGGAGTCGAAGACACCGGGCGTCGAGTCGAACGGCAGGCCGTTCAGGGTCGGGTCGACGTCGTTAGCCGCCGCGATCGAGTGTCTGCACGGGCAGCGTAGTCAGCATCGCGCCCAAGGCAGAAAAAGTGTGGGTGCTCACGCGGAGAGGAGCCACACGGTCTCGATCTCGTCGAACTCTCCGGCATCGAGCATGCGCGCGAGGATCTGGTCGATCGTATCTGTTCACACCACGCCGTCAGCACCGCCGCCACACTCTCGCGCACAGACGCGACGTACGGAATGGCTCCGGCACGAGGCCGTCGGGCGCGGCCTGCGTCGCGGGCGGGCGGCCGAGGAAGAACTGCATCTGCGGCGCGCCGGGGCAGTTGCTGACGGCGACGGCGCCGGCGAACGCGATGAAGTCGCCGGGCGTGACGCCGTGCTTGGCGATGAACGGCTTCTGCATCGCGACGACCTCGTCGAGGCCGATGTTCGGGTGGTACGCCGTCTCGATCTGGTCGAAGATGACGATCGAGCCGTCCGCGCCGCCGCCGCTGCGGGGAGAGCGCGGTCAGCGAGGGGAGAACTTGGGAGGGGTGGCGGGGGGACACGTACCCGAACTTGCCCTGCGCCTGCATCTTGGGCGAGATGGCGATGGAGTCGTGGAAGACGCTGCCGGCAGTCAGCGCGGCGGCGCGCGGCAGAGGCTCGGCGTGGCTTACAGACGGAGCGACTCGTGCGCCTCGGCGGCGCACTGGGCGCCGTGGAACATGTTCGCCTGGATGTCGTCCAGCACGGGGAACCACGCGCAGCACGCAGCGTTCGACGCGGTGTGCACGCCGTCGGGGCAGGCGACGCGCTTCTCGAGGTTGGGCGCGCCACGGGCGACCTGGAGGGTGAGCGCGACGGAGAGGGCGACGAGGAGCTGCTTGAAAGCCATTGCTGCTGCTGAGACGGAAGTGCGAGCTGTAGAACACTGGGATGTTCTGAGCTTTCGGAGGCACGTCGAGGGCACTTTTATACCCTTCGTTCCTGAAGATGCAGGTTATTCGCGATATAATGGCATCCAGCGACAAACGTACTCTGCCATACCAGGTCGATTGAGTAGGAAAGCATAAGTGAGTAATAGCAGCAAAGCTTGGCACCTCGCCCGCAGAAAGGGATATAGACAAGCGGGCCTCTGTATGACCGGTAGCCTAGCCCAGACCTCTTTACAACATTCAGTAAACAATCTGTGGGACGAACGGTGAGAGCGACAAACCGAATGACAGGACAGTCAAGCCTGTTACTCGTGAAAATATGCGTCGACTAGGCAAACGCAGAGACTCCGGGACCGACCGTGGCAACCGAGCTTCCCGCCCTTCGAGGCACGCGAGCATGGACTTTGCAAGCTGAATATCTTCGAGTGAGAAAGGGCAGCAGGCTTGGCAGGTCTACATCTGCGCCAAGCACGAGAAACCAAACATCCATGGCCCTGGGTCAGGTAGCGGATATGTAGCGCAAATACGGGTGAGCTCAATGCAGCGCATTCCGGCTGTGTGCTACAGGATAGGCCTGAGCTAAGGAGGAGTCTTGTGATAAACAGACAGCGACAGTTAACTTCACCGGAGGATACTGTGGAGACCTACAGACGCTGCACAACCACGCCTGAGAATACCATGATCAGTACAGCGTAAAGACGAAGTACACCCTCATCATCCACAAGCTTCGCGTCTTCAACCAGTGAACATGTTCTTGGCACCGCCCGAGTTGCAAATCGCCCAGCACTCACTGGCCCACGCAGGTCAGCAGGGCTTCAAACGCGGGAAGGGCATGGGAGACACACACCTTTCTGAATGATGTGCATGCTTTGCACCTCGTTCGGACCACCCGGGTGCGAGCCCGACCTTCCCATGCGTCTTCCGGCCCCGACGTGGGACATGGGAATGCGCGTCGGTCTGTGTCGGTGCGTTCGAGCAGTGCGCCGGAATTTTGGGTTGCACTACAGCAGTATGCGCGGTGCTGCCCCGAGCCGCGAGGAAACTTCGATTCACCTGGCGGCACCCCGCGGTACTCACTGGGAGGGTGCCTCAAACTGCTCTGACAGCAGTCGCCTCGCGCGCTGTGCACGTCCTTGGAGCACGTGCGCTCGATGGTAGACGAAAGTGTGTCGAAGATGGATGTATGCTGTCAAGTGCACGCGCAACGACATCCGCGCTCGATGGCGCGCTGCCGTGCATGTTCCCACGCCACGGTTCGCCGATTCACCATTCCGTGCAGTAGAGAAATTGGGAGCTTTCTTTTTTTGTGGTGTATTATAGTACATCTTGGCTCCTTTGGGTACTTGATTTGCGGGGGCACCGCGGTTGCGGTGCTATATGATTAAGAATACAGCGTTCCTACTCACGCCTGGCCACTGGCCTTCTTCGTGAAGTGTAGAAGCTTCTTGTACAGCTCCTCGTACCTGTATTAGTAAATGTTTATCAGATGCTGGACATATGCGCCTGTATACCGAGGAACACGTACTTTGCCTTGTTATCAGGGTCATCGAGGTTTGCGCGAGCGGCAGCCCAGCCGTGGAAGCTGTCAAAGTGCTTGAACGCGTTCTTGTCGGCGAAGGGCTTCTTCGACAAGACGTCCTTGATCTTCTCAAACTAGCGAAATATCAGCCTCCGCGCGTTGGGTTGAAAATCAAGGACTCTCACCTCGTCCACAGGCTCGTCGTTGCTGATGAAAAGACCGAGCGGGACCTCGAGCTTCTGGGCATCCTCGTGCGAGAGCATGCTGTATGCAGGAGTCAGCCAGAGACGTCGGAGATAGCGAATCGCACGCACGCGGGGTGGATTTCCGAGACCGCTCCGAACGGGCTCCCGGGTTGGGTCGCAGCCGAGACAGCGACCTTGCCGCCCCAGCAGTAGCCGTAGAGGACGACGAACTCGGCGCCGTCGCTCTTGAGGGCCTCGCCGACCTTGGTGACGCGCGGGACGTGGTTCGCGGGGTTCGCGAAGCCGCCGAACCACTCCTGGAACTTCTTCTTGTCCTCGTCCGTCGACGGCGGGAAGCGGTCGAGCGGCCACGGCGCGTTGCCCTCGAAGAAGTCAGGCATCAGGACCTGGGCGCCGAGCTCCTCCGCGAGGATATCTGCGCCCTGCTGCGTCTGCGGCTTGAAGCTGCGGGTGCGTCAGAAAGGAGCGTGGGGTTTGCAGCGGGGAAAGCGCACCCGAAGATGTCAAAGACGCAGACGAGGGCGAGCTTGCCAGGCTTCTCGGGACCAGCGACGTAGACCTGACGAGAAGAGGTCAGCAACGACGCGCGACGCGCCGGGGATGGCAACGCACCTTGTCGAAGCCCGCATAGGACTTGTAGAAGCCCTTGGGGGTGTAGTCAGACCGGACGGGCGGGATGGTGCAGCAGGCCTTGTTGGGGTTGTGTACGGTGGACATGGCGGCGCGGTTGTAGGAGAGGTGGTGGAGGATTTGTCTGAGACGGGTGAGCATGGCTCGCGGGGTGCGCTGGCTTATATCATCGACGGCGGGGTGTATGTTCTCGAACGGCCAGCAGCTCGCGGGCGGCGCGTCGACGGCCGTGCACGTCATTGCACCCACGCGCAGACACGGTCCCCCGGCACCCACCGGCCCTAGCCGCCCGCATAAAAATTGCCATTTCCGGCGGTTTTCCTTCCTTGATTTCCACCCTCACTGCAGCGTCGGTCTTCGTGCTGAAGCAACTCTGGGCCATCCGTTCGCGATGCTGGGGTACCAAGCCAGCGAGGGGAGAGTAACCCTCCAGGGGCCCAATTAAGCCGGAGCGCTCCCTAGCCGTCTTTTCCCTGAACTGGGAGGCGGGGTGGGGAGTGCTTGACTATGCGGCTCGTACATCCTTCTCGTACCGTGTACTCGTCCTCTAATCGAATCCAATATTCTCCTTTCGTGACAACCAAGTGTGCATTCATTGTTGGGCCTAAGGTGCGTACGTGCTACATGTGCTCGTCATCGATTCCTTCCACAGGCCACGTCAACGCGGCCTGCGTCGTCTACGTTCAAGCACCCTCCACCGCAAACACGTTCCCTGCGAGCCCTGCCTGCGCATGGCGGTCCGGCTCAAACACGTCCGCCGGCGGCGCGCAGATGGCCTCCTTGGCGAGCCAGTTCTCCGCGAGCGCCTGCATGTAGCAGCGGTGGACGGCCGCGTCGCTGAACAGGCCCTGCGCCTCGCCGGCGCGGAGGATCGCGAGGTACCACTCGTTGCGCTTCCACGAGCGCATCCACGGCACGTTGCGCGGGAGGGCCGGCGCGCGCGACGCGTGCACGAGCGCCTTGAGCGCGCGCCGCTGCTCGCGCCCGAGCGCGCCGAGCGCGATCGCGCTCTGCTCGTCCGCGAGCGCGCACAGCCCGACGCCGAGGTCCTCGCGCGCGAAGAGCGTGCCCATCGTGTCCCAGCCGAGGTGGATGCGCCCCTCGAGCCCGTTGCCCTCGCGCCACCGGAAGTACCACACCGTCTCGCGCGGGTCCACCAGGGACTTGCCGACGACGAGCGACATTTCTTCCTTCAGGTCGGGTGAGGCGGAGCGTGGGTGGGTGTTGAGGATGCCCGGCATGCTTGAGAGTTTGAAGGATTCTTGGTGAGCTGTGAAACTGGGGAGGTGGGTGTGTAGGATGCCTCGACGTACGAGAGGACCTTTATACTGAGGACAACCACCACCCTTTGTTGGCCACTCGCTCATGGCCTTTGACGTGGCCGCTTTCGGTCTCCTGCGATAATCGAGACGGCACCGCTACGCTGAAATGAAGCTTCCTTTCACTGGAGCACGCACAAGCCTGCGGTCTGATTGTAGCCGCGAAGCGTATCCAGCACAAAGAGAAAGTCACAACGAATGCATTGTGGGTACGAAAGCGACATTCAAACAGCACACACGACGCAGTCCCATTCACAGCTTCTCCAGCTCAATCCGCTGCAGCGCGGCCTGCACCTCGAGCCCCTTGAAGACTTTCATCCCGACGGCCCTCTCCACCACCCCCATGCACCAGCGCTTGCTCAGCAGCGCCGGCGCGCCCTCGCCGAGGGCGGGCACCGGCGTGTCCTGCAGCGCAGTCTCGAACGCGAGCCGCTCATTGAAGCCGAGCGCGCCGAGGTCGAGCACGACGCGTGCGTCCGCCGCGGCCTTCGTGCGCGTGCTCACTGCGAACAGTGTCCCGCGCCCCGCGGCGTCCCAGTGCGCGCGCACGACGCGCGCGTCCGCGCCGGTCGTCCAGGTGAAGTGCAGCAGCGCGTCGGCGCTCGCGCAGAGCCACACGCGCGCGGCGCCGCGGTCGCTGTCGTAGCTCGCGAAAAGGCGGGGGCGCACGGCGGGCACGTTGGTGTCGTGGTCGCCGAGGACGAGGCCAGAGGTGTGTGCTGAAGTGATAGGGGCGGGCATTTTTGATTGTGAGGTGGGAGTAATTGCTTCGGTAATTTTGGTGGGCTGTCGTGGTGAGAGTAAGATGCTCGAGGATGCCGACGCTTGCGCTCTTTTATGCGGTGCCCAAGCAGGTGGCCCCGCCAGGGCCACTAGCTTGCGGGCATCGGCTGTGACATGGTGGCCAACTTGCAGCGAAAGCGCACCTGCACAGACCTGCATCTGCATAGATCGCACCAAATGGATCACATGAAGCAAAGGTTACATTGACGTTTCGCTCAAAGAGTTCCGGACCTAGTGTACATTCCGACGAGAGTCGCAAGCGGGAGGGTGAACAATGCCCGACATATGACGTGGCGGTGTGCGCGCGCAAAGCGATTACTTGGAGCCGCACTTGCAGTTGCCAGCCTCGCACTTGCAGCTGTGGCGGTGCGTAGCATACTGTGAGCGATACGAAACACAGGATCGACAGCGACGAGGCTCACGAGTCACCGCAGTTGCAGCTGGTGTTGCCGCAGTGGGCGTTGACAGGGGTGCCGACGATCTACGGCGATTGCACCCAGTGAGCCTCGAACACAATCACGACCCAGGCCGCACGACATACAGAGTACATGGCTGATAATCGCACGCAGATCGTGTGGGAGATAGGTCGTGGTAACGGGTGAGGTGCTCGTTGGGTGTGATGCGCTCATCGCCGGCCTTATATAGGCAGGGGTGCCTGTGCGCCTCACGCTGTGTCGTCACCGCGGCCGCGCCCGCCCACCTGATTCTGAAACGGCCGCGCCCTCCTGACCGGCAGCCCCTGGAGGCCCCAGCCGTCGCCCAGCGTTCTCCACAGAACAGGCGTATCGGGGCCGCGCGCGATCTAGAGCGACGACGGCCGCGACGGATTAGGCAGGCGTTGTGGAACGCGCGGGAGGCCGAGTCCGAGCTGCGAAGCTTGGACTCGGAACTGCGCTGCGCGCCGCTCTGGGGCCCCCGCTTCTCAGCCCCGTGCGTGCATGGAGTCCCTATTGATTTCTTTCTTCCTTATGCGTACTGATACAAACGATAGCCACAGTCCGACGCGAGGCGTCCGAGAGACGGGCCCTGCGGCGCGCCTCCCCGAGGGTCATCAACGCCCGGACGCGCGGTGCAGTGCGCGCTCAGCACTTGCACTCGTTGGGCTTGCAGGCGCAGCTGTGGGCGCGCGTCAGTCGCCGCAGATGCGTGACATGTAGGACGGCGCGACGTACGCGGTGCCGCACTGGCAGCCCGTGTTGGTCTGGCAGTTAGACGAGCCGCAGCTCGAGAAGTTGACGGGGACGGAGACGACCTGCTCGAACGGTGGTGAGTGCCGTGTCTCCAGCGCGTGCAGCGGCCGCGGATGCTCACGGTGGACATGGCTGCTAGGGTGCTGTGTGTGGTGTAGAGTGCGTTCTGTTCTGGCTGGCTCCCCGCCGCGCCGGGGCCCTCTTTATGCAACGCGGCGTGCGCCTACCGCGCCATGCTCCCACGGCGTGCATGTAGGGCTGCGCCCCATAAACAGCCTAGGTGTTGCGAGACATTTCTGCTGGCGCACTAGATAGGCCCGTATCGACCCGCGGGACCACGTTCCTCGCCCCAGAAGGCCGACCCTGCAGCATGCCATCGGGCGGCGGGCCAGTATCAGCACATGCTGCCAGGCCTGGCGCCGCCCTAACAGAACTCTGCTGTTTTGGGTGGCGTGCAGAGAGGTGCTGCGCGGAGCCCGCGCCCCCCACGCATTGTCTATCAGGCGCGGATCTAGGTACCCTGCGCTGCAAGATACACAGTTCTTCTGCCCTGTCCCGTGAACGGCTTCTCACTGGTTCCTGCTGTCAGCCTTGTTCCTAGGCTCTTCCACGAGCTCTTTTCGGCCCGCTATTTTCTCAGGTATGTTGTCCAGCTGATGAATATCGCATTAAGCTTTTGTTGCAGAAACCACACCGTGCGAGCGTCGAGGCACTCGTCTCAGACCAAGTCATGACAGCAGGAGCTAGTGGCACAGCCAGCAGCCACAAGTAACGTCATCTTATCAGATAAATATATACAAGATACCGCCCGCTCTTCCCGCTGAAATGCCTCGCTCTTACGCCGCATAGGGATAAGGAGCATGCGGCGCATATGCGCTGCCGTCGGTGAAAGCGTACTGGTTCGCCGGCTTCGCGAATACACTTGACGAGGACGGTCCATGCGTCGCGTTCGGCGCGTACGCGCTGGGGTAGAGCCGCGTTGTGTCCTCGGCAGGCGAGCCGCTGCGGCCGATGGCGTAGTCGTTCTGGAGCGGCGTCGCGAGCCCGACGGCGACGTACAGCGCGATGACGATGAGCTCCATGACGGGCGACATGATGAGCCAGATCCCGAAGTCGCCGTGCTGGCTGTTGAACTTGGCGAGGCTCGGCGAGCCGCTGTCGACGCCGGGGATGCCGAGCGGCGCGAACGCAGAGAGCACGGAGTAAAGGACGCGCACGCCCAGGAACGGCAGCGAGAACGTGATCGCCTTTAGCAGCTGGTGGTGCCAGTCGTCAACGGCATCCTTCCAAAAGCACACTAGCAGCGACTCACTGTGCGTCTGTGCTTCATGATCATGTGGATGTGCCCCCACATGTAGAAAGTCACCAACACGTTGAGGCCGAACTGGACTGCGAAGAGAATGACACCGATGTGCCTGAAGGTGTTGCCGCTGTTGATTTCTGAGGTGTTGCCGTTGGTGGTGTTCTGGCCAATCTTTTCTCCGCCAATGACGGTGAGGACAAGGGCGACAGTGGCAAGGAGACCCAGAAGCCGCATTCCCTTGTGGAGAGGATGTCCGTCATCGAATGCACTTTGTTTTCTAAAGCACAGTCAGTGGAATGTCGAATGCAAATCGGTGTGCCACATACACTATGCTGAGGAAGCCAACGGTCGCTTCCAGCAGTGGAGAAAGACCCGCGGTCTCGAAGATCATCACCATAATCTGCAGGTTCGTACTTGGATTTGCTTGATTTTCGGCGATGATGTGTGTTATGCCACCTGCGACTCGAACTGGTTTGCACTTTAAGTAAGCGGTGGGAAGCATAGGAATGAAGAGCACATACTGATAGACAATATCAGGAGGTATATCCATCCCTCGCGCTTGAAGCCATACTTGAAGAGCAGGGCAACGCTCAGAAACGCCAAGGGAACATAGACGACGATCTCGATGGCAGCGACGATACCACGGGAGTCGAGATGTACCATAGCAGTGTAAAAGGGGGGATAGTGAGCTGAGGGACGTGAATGTGAGGATCGTTGGCGGGGTGGATTTTGCAAAATCTGTCGTTGGAGGAGCGGGATGAGAGGCCAGCAGCTTTGTGCGAGCTCGGTATATAAGCACTCACCCGTGCTACCGGTAGCGTGCGTCCGAGGACGAACAATGCCACCTTCTGCACCGCATCCAGGATCTGCCCAGCTACGGGCCTCGCAGAAGCATCACTGCAACGGCCTCGGACATGGAGATCTCGCGACGCGACGCTCGCACGCGCCTATCGTGCGACGCTCTGCCCAGGGCTCCTCCATTTCCCCTATCAGCGCAGTCGTCAATGAGTGGGGCCCGGTACCGGATGCCACAGCCCCGCGTTTATGATCTCACCGCAAACAACCGCCGCTCAGCGTCGTCCTGGACTCGCTGGCGGACATGCTCACACGCCTCGCCGTAGGCCTACGGTGCGACCACTGGGTTATTTATCAAGAGGCTGCGTTCGCGTAGGTCAATATGTGATGCATTTGCAGCGAGATCACTGGTTGTACGAACTAGAGGTTTGCGCCAGGGAGCGCAAAGTGCACCCTGATAGAGAGATCGCGTCGCATCCGACGCGCGGGAGGCGGTGCAGACCAGCGACAAGCGCACCCGCTGGAGAATGTACCGCAGAAGGATTCGGCGGCCGCGGGGTAGTGTATGCTTGTTTGCACCGTCGCCTTCCGCCTGCTACATGCTACGGACGGTCGACAGGCCCAGGGCACGAAGCATCGCGCAGCGACATGGCGGTGTGAGCGGCGCGCGCTTCCTTGTGCCCGGCCGCCGCGAGCTACTGCGCAGGCGCTTACACAGGCAGATCACGGCCAGATTAGGAAGTTTGGCGATAGCACAGTTTTCGCACTGCCCAAGTTGGTCAACGTCGTAGAACGGTCCTTCAGCTCACCGACCAGCGCGCCACGGTACGTTCGGAGGGAGCTGCCAGACGACGAAAAATTGATCTTGTGCTACGCAGCAGTAAAAAACTTTGGTTGCCATGAGACTGCCTCGCAGGGTCCCCTGGTCCTCTCTCGCGGAGTTGGACCAAGTCTGCTCTTGGATCTACACAGACGAAAGTGACCTCGATGCCAAGGTCCTCGCCGTTCAGAGGGTGAGTCTCATATGGCATTCCTATCCCATGCTCACTCCGTCGCCAGTTATCCGCATGGAGGGCAGTCACCACACTGCCTCACGCACTTGATTCTACGCTCTCGTTGCTCGCGGTGATCGTCCAAGACTCGTCCCGCGAAGGCCCCTCTTCGCATTTGCTCACACGCCAGGCATACGCCGCGGCACTTATCCGCTTGGTGAACGGCCTTGTGGATCCCCTGCAGCTTGGGGCGTACGCCCGCTCCATTGCCAGCATCGCCGCGCAGCTCGGTCTTCCACCGTGGTTGGTCGAGTTACGACATGCTGCCACGCACGAGGACCTCCCGAGCCTCGAGGTCCTGCGAGAGGCTGCCCGCGAGGTACCTCATACTTGCGCATACCCGTAAAGCATCCTGCTGATCCCCCGTTAGGCGATGACTTGGCTGCTGCACAACTATTTCGTCCCGGCGCTGAACCCCTCCGCCCCGCCCAAAAAGCAGGCACCGCCCCTGCGGCCCCTGCAGCCGCTCCTCGCGCAGTACAAGACGCTCCTCAAGTCCACGACGCGCGACGCCTCGCTCCGCTCGCAGTACAAGGCGGAGGTCACGCAGGTCCTGCGCGACATCGAGCGCTGGGTCGCCGAGGCGAAGGTCGCCGCGGACGTCTCCGCGGCCACGCTCGAGTGGGACGACACCGAGCTCGAGGACGGCGAGCCGCAGGACGGCCGCGAGCGCTGGGCGCTCGAGAAGCTGTGCGACGCGCTCCTCGAGAAGGGCGCCCTCGTGCCCCTTTCCAAAAAGTGCGTCTCGCGCGCCCCCCTCCCCGCGCGCCCCATCGCCGGCAACTGACGCACGTACAGGAAACGCGCGGTCGCGCCAGAGCCGCTCCAGCCCGCGCCCGGCGTGCTCGCGATATGGACGCCGCTCCTCGCGCACCTGGAGGCGCTGCACCCGAGCCTGCGCGGCGTGCTCGTCGCGAAGATCGTCGCGGCGCTCCTGCCCGCGCCCGACGCCACGGCGCCTGGCGCGGAGCTCGAGACGATCGCGCTCGCCGACACGCGCCGGCGCGACGCGTCGTACGACATGTGCCTCGCGGGCTGGGCGCACTGGCTCGTCGCGGTGCCTGCGGCGGGCACGCCCCCCGCTGCCGACCACACGCCGCTCGAGGAGGCCGCGGTCGCGTTGATCACGGGGCTGGGCCCTGCTGGCGGCGGTGCCGACGCCAAAGCGTGAGTCCCACCGCTCGCACCGCGCCCCGTTCCCGCTGACACGGCTCGGGCAGTGCGCGCTTCCTCCTCGACGCGCTCTGCAAGACGCACCCCGCGCTGCGGGACACCGCCTCCGTGCTGCTCTCCGCGTCCGCTCCTGGCGCTGCATCGGTGAGGATTGCCACCCGGCCGCCCCTGCGCTCCTGCCTACTGACGTGTTTGGCGCAGCAGTGGACGGAGAACGACCTCGAGACGATGGCCGCGCGCCTCGACGCGCTCGTCGCGCCAGCTACCGAGGCCAGCGCACCCGTGCCCTCTGCACCCGTCCCAGATCTCGGATCTGCAGAAGGAACCGCTCTGCCACGCGGCTGGCGCGCGCTGGGCCCGCGCGATGGCTGGCGGCCAGCACCCATCGGCGTGCACGTCGGGTAGAGTGCGAACGTTCACAACGCAGCAAGGTACGGTAATTGGAAGCAAGCTACATTACGTGCGCTGTCCGTAAACATGGAAGCTACTGGTACAGTGTCCATGGTGCAAGGAGTGTGAGGGGGCCAGGCAGGGGAGGTATAGGCATGACAGATTAGCGTGGCAAATACTTAACGTTATCCATGAGAGCATCTCGACGAAACCAAGGAAATGTGGTGTGTGCGTGCAGCGGGGAGAGCAGAGCAATGCTGTCCCTGGCAGAATGGGAAGGCGTGCGAAGTTCAGGCGACGAAAAGGCATCTCTAACAGAACATCATCGCAGTCGTGAACGTCTATGCGTCTAGCTGGCAACTCGTCGTTGCGTTTTCGGGGGTGCCGCGCCCGGTTGGCGGCGCTGCGGCTGGAGGGGTGAGCCGGGGCCGGGCCGCATCGACGCGTCGCTGCTGCTGCCGGTGCTGCCTGCGGCGCCATGATTGCTGTTGCTGTTGCTGTCGACGTAGCGGGGCGGGAGCTCGACGATCTCCGTGCCGTCCGCGGCGTAGACGGTGACGGGCGGGCGCCCGCCGTCGTGGTGCACGACGAAGACCTGCGACGGCGTGCGGTTCTCCGCGGACAGCGGGGGATGTGGAGGGAGGAGCGGTATTGACGCGGGCGGCGCTGTCGAGGTGGGCGACATGAACGACGCCGGCGGTGAGCGCGATCGGGCAGAGTTTGTCGTCAGAGCGGTCGTGTTGCGAGTGTGCGCGGTGTCAAACATGGTGTTGGACGGGCTAGACGCCGACGTGCCGGCCCCAAGCTCGGAGGGCATGACAAAGGGCTCGATCTGATACGACAGGTCCGTTGGCAGCGTTGGCATGTCGGAGTAGCGTTCAGATGGGTGATGTAGGACTGGGGTCGTGACAGACACGCTCGATGATTTTCGATGGAGGGTGTCGAGACGATCTCGCCTGTGAGACCGTCGGCGCCGCGTTGCAAGAAACATAGCGCCAAGCACACCAATGAGGAGGCCAACGACCACTCCACCGACGCCGGACACAGCTGCTACCCAAGGCTGAACCTCCTTGTGTGATACGCCTCTGTTCGACCACTTTAGACCTGCCCGTGAACAAATTGCATGAAGCTCACATTGTTGTCAGCTCTGACAGACACGTCGTGTCCGTGCCTTGTGCACTGTGAAGGGGCCCATAAGCCCAGGTCATTCCTGAGGAATCGGCTAGAGAAATAAAGAAGGGCGTGCCCCAGGACTGCCGGCGGCATCAGAGACGGCGAGGGGTCACCGAGATGTCAGGGCACTTACCAAGGACACGGTCCAGTTGATGGGATCCATCGTGTTGGACGTAATGTTATAAGGAGGGTGCAGTGCAGGCGCGACCTACGTCAAAGTCAGCGACCCAACTCACACCCCGCAATGTGCTGCTTACGGTCAGCGTGTACGGTGGCGTCCCGTTAGTCGGTTGTACCGAGATATCTGTGCACTGATGCGGTTCAGCTTCTCCACATGATCCCAAAATATGCGTAAAGCTACCTCTGGTATCCAAGCAAATTGCCCAAGCGGGCCGTTGTCAACGAGGGAGGTAACACCAAGCACTTGATCTGGGTGTGGATACGACAGGTTGGTGCAGACTGGAGGATCTTGGAAACTGGTATTCGGCGCAGTATACACCGAGTACGTAGCTTGGCAGCCTCCCGTCACGCCGTTCGAATCGAACTATGGGAAGGTGAGCAGTGCAGTAGTAAATTTTCGCAAGCGCGTACTCACCATGCATATCTGATACTGGGTCCCTGGTATGAAGGGCACCGGCCAGTCCTGCAATGAAATTGAGTTTGTTGCCTCTTCTCAAGTCATTTGAGGCTCACGAAGCTCAGATCTGAGTCGCTCAGCCCTGCTTGGATGACGAACGGCACTATAAATGTTCTGCAAAGGGCAAGTGTCGGGACCGCCGTCGGAGACGCTGACAGTGGAAAGTGAAACGCACGAGGTGTAGACCTGCAGGTAATACGGTGCAACGGGATTTGGCCTGGAGACAACGTCAGCACGCCTCCTGCACCTCCAGCAGAGTCCACGACGCACCCCGTAGCGGCACCCCGCGAATACTCAATGTGTATCGTCTCGCACTGTGCTGAACAGCCTCCTCAGCCCCGGCGCCCTGCGCGTCTCCGCCGCGCACTCACCTGTCGTCGGCACGGGGGGCGACTGCCCCGGCGGCGTCCAGTCGAAGTAGAAGCCCTGCCGGAGCGTCAGTTCGCCAGCGCGCACATGTATTCCGGGGGAAAGCGCACCTGGGGCAGGTACGGCGAGTCCGCGGCGCGCACCGCGGGCAGCAGCGCCTGTGTCCAGAGCAGGCCCGCGGCGGCGGCGAGCGTCCACGCCCGCGCGTCCGCGCGCAACGCCGGCCGCGTGTGCATCGTCCGGGGCGGCAGCGCTTCGGGGTTCGAGCTCAAGAGACAAGGTAACCGCTCGCGTCGTGCGGGCAGGCGGTTCGACGCGACGGGCGGGGAGGCAGGCGGGATGTACGGGCCCGGCACCAGGTGTGCGCGGCGAGGGTCGCGAGGACGGACGGGCGCGGGGGCAGCGGGGGCAGCGGCGGGCGGGTGGTGGCACGGAGAAAAGGTAGGTGGGCTGTCGGTCTGGGCGGGGCAGGACCTCCTGCACTTGCTGCTGCACTTTGGCGCGCGCGCGCACTCGCTCCGTCGCCTCATCACACCGCTTGCGAGCCCGCGACACCGCCTTGCACACACCTTGCCCAAGCTCTGAGTTTGATCTGTCTCGACGCAGATGCCGCTGTCGCATTGCACCGCGCAACGGCGCCACCGTGTCGTGCAGAAAGACCGTCGGAATGCACAAAATAATGAGTTTTCAACATGGACAGTCCGAGACTTGTTCAACTTCCGAAAGACATCGGGCTGGGTGTCGCTTGGTGGGATAATCGTTCTAAGTTACAAGCAATTACAAGAGGCTCTGACGCTGTCCTGGGAAACCACTGGACTCAAATTAGGATACATAACAAACGCAGAACCCAGGGAACGCTACAACGGTGGCGGCCCCCCTCCGTGGTCCATGTGTCCAGTCTGCATGTATATCGGCTGGTCTGAGGAAGTACCGGTAGACGGCTGGCCAGCAGGGCGTTGGTGTGGCGGTCGCCAGTGCCGTCCCCGCTGGGCGAACTTGGGGCGCCCGCGTTGGGCCTGGTCGTGCCCAGGTAAAGGACGGTTGTTTGGGTTGGTGCGCCGCTCAGCTGACTGCACGAGCGGGTGCCTGAGTCCTCCTGGTGCAGAGCCTGACGTTGAGCCGCCGGCCGCGTTCCCGCTGCCATCGTCAGGCGCTGTTCTTCCTGATTCAACCTGCTGTCGCTTGGCTTTCCTCTCCTCGCGCTTCTTGATCTGCTCTTCTGTCAGCTCCGGAGGCGGACCTGGGTCGTAGAAAGGATTGTGCGGCTGCCAGATGGTTTCTGGGGTGTCTAGTGAGGGATTGTATGTTGCACCCAGGTAACAATCAAACGAATAGTATGATGGGAGGGGTGGGTGGTCCAACGTTAGCGTCAGAGGGAACAGCCTCTTGTATAGAGTGAGCCCTGAGTGTGAGTCATTTGCCGCATCTGCGCCATGTATGATTAAACTCTCCGTTCAAAAGCAGGGCTTGATACTCACATTGCTTCTGGGGTCCGCTCAAAACAGCCTCCCAGTTACTGCGTGTAATCCTGCCTTTCTCCAGGCTGAGCTCTTCGTACGTTTCGCACAGACGAGAGAGGCCGATGGGATCTCGATATTTGCCCTTCCAGTGGGCATTATCAACCGTACGGGCGAGGAGAGCCAAGTCAACACAGTTGCGCGTGTTGACTTGGTAGTCCTTCCACAACTTCATGCAGTCCCCTGCGAAGGAATAGCATGAGCAAACGAGAAGCAAGAAAGCTAACGGTACACACCTTGTATACCAACACCGCACTTGATGTACGCAGGATTCCAGAGCACGTGGCGCAGACTGGAAGGGATGGCTGCTCGGGCTGGTTCATCACAGAACTTTTGAGGGAAAATGACACGACGCACATCGGATGGCAGAGATCTGTATCAATAGCACAACATCCTCGTTTGCTAGCTGTACCAGCGCGACAGGATTTTCTCGCTGGCCCTTGTAAAAGTTCGGCCTCCACTCCATGTCAAACCCGCAGGGCCCGGGCTTGAACTGTGCGAGCTCTCGTTCCGCCGTGTGCAAGTCGCGGATGTAAACGAGGCGGGTTTGCGGAGACTTCGCGCTGAAGGAGTATTGGGGGTATACCCGACGCGGTGGCGGCGGTGGTTTCTCGGGAGCCGGGTCAAGTGGTGGCGGGACTTCTGCTGTTGAAGAAGAGGGCGTACTTGTCGAGTCTAAGACGGGTCTAGACATGGTGTCGACGGCGATGAACCAGAGGGTCCTCCTTGATACTGGCGGTTGTCTGAGAGCTAAGAAAAGCGAGCGGGTATATGCTGGTAGGCGGCCAGCAAGCATGAACAGAGTCAGGACCCAAGGTGGCGGTGGATGGCGGGGCCGCTGTCCCAATGCAGAAAGCCGACGCGAACTCGGCAATCCCCGACAGGCGCCGTCACGTGGGCAAACGCGAACCGATATTGGGCGCTTCGCTCCCTGTCGCGTGCGACGTGCGACCCAGAGCTCCCCCTATCAGGCAGTGTCCATCCACACCCGCGGGCTGGCTGGTGAGCGCGCTTCCTTGCTCGTTCTCGTCTGTGTCGTCGACAATATGGCTGCAGAGTGTATGCCCAAGGCTGCCCGCAAGAAATACTACGCAGTCCGTCGCGGCCGAGAGGGCCCGAGGATATACGACACATGGGATGAGGTGCGTGCACGCTGTATCCTATCTGCATTTTAACAGTCTTAGGTGGGCAACAGTGCAAAGCCAACGTGACTCGGTTTCCGGACGCGGCTCACAAGAGCTTCAATGCTCGAGCAGCAGCAGAAGCATGGATCAAGGACGGAGGTTACACATTACCACCTCCCAGCGAGCACATTTCAAGCCGCTCTAACGCTAGCTCAATGTGTGGAGGAGATGCCGCAGCCGTAAACAGCATGTCTAGTATACCAGCCGGTGGCTCAAATTCAACTGCGCAGCCAAAGCCCTCTGAACAACCAACACAAGCGGCTCCCCCAGCCCCTCAGACCTCTGCTACCCTAACAACAGGGGCCCTCTCTACGTCCATCAGGCTCTCTCCCGAACAGCAACAAGTCCTCAACAAAGTCAAGGCGGGCGAGAGCGTCTTCTTCACGGGCTCCGCAGGCACCGGCAAGTCCGTGCTCCTGCGCGAGATCATCCGCTTCTGCCGCGAGAGCGGCCGGCAGGTCGCCATCACGGCGTCGACGGGAATCGCAGCCGTCAACATCGGCGGCTCGACGGTGCACTCGTGGGCGGGCATCGGCCTCGGGAAGGAGGAGAAGGAGAAGCTCGCGGGCAAGATCCTCGGCCAGGACAAGCTCAAACGCGCGAAGGACAAGCAGAGGCGCGAGGACCAGGGGCTCCCGCTCGAGGATGAGTATGACTATGATGACAGCGCCGAGCAGACGAGGGTCGTTCAACGATGGCGAAATGTCCACACGCTGATCATCGACGAAAGTAAGGACACCTTTCATGTTCATTTCTCACAAGCAAGAGCTCACCCTTGTTGTAGTCTCCATGATAGACGGCAAGTTGTTCGACAAACTGGTCAGTATCCGAATGCGTGGTTTTTGCTTACATGTAGCTAAAGTTTTGAGCGTTCAGGAATACGTTGCACGAATATTGAGGCGGAATCCGAAGCCCTTCGGCGGCATCCAAGTCATCCTCTCCGGCGACTTCTGCCAGCTCCCGCCAGTTCCCGACAAAGGCAACAACGGCGCGATTCCAATGACATTCGCATTCGACGCTGAGAGCTGGGACGCCTGTGTCGGCAAGCCCATCTGCTTGAAGAAGGTCTTCAGGCAGAAGGATCAAGGCGAGTGCGTTGGGGACTCGGTATGGGCACAGTGCTGACTCTTGCCTGCAGTCTTTGTCGACATGCTGAACGCTATGCGCTTCGGCCAGCTGTCTCCCGAGATGATTAAGGCGTTTAGGGCCTTGTCGCGGGAGGTGACCTACTCAGACGGTATCGAGCCCACAGAACTGTCTGTCTCCGTCTTTCGCTTGTCGATCTGTTCTGATTTTCCCCCTCAGATACCCGAGGCGTGACCAAGTCTCAACTGCGAACAGCAGACGCTTGCAAGAGCTTCAGACCCAGCCACGCCAGTACAAGGCTTCCGACATGCCAGGCTACGACGACAACGGCTACCCTCTTCAGATTGACAAGATGAAGAGGCTTCTCGAACGTCTGGTAGCAGAAGAGACCCTCGTCCTCAAAGAGGGCGCCCAAGTCATGCTCATCAAGGTGCGCGTCCCACCCCCGCACCCCACCCGCACCGCTCACCCGCCCGCAGAACCTCGTCCAAGGCCAGCTCGTGAACGGCTCGATGGGCAAGGTCGTGGGCTTCCTCCGGACGCGCGACGCCGTGCAGCGCGGCCTCAAGATCGGCGTCGCGGACGCGCCGAAGCCGGCGGGACCCGCGCGCCGCGGCGCGCCCGACGCCCCCGCGGTGCCCGAGCGCGTGCTGCGCAGCGACGGGCTCTGGCCGCTCGTGCGCTTCGACGGCGGCGGCGAGGTGCTCTGCGTGCCGAGCACGTTCGAGGTGAACAACGCGGACGGCGGCGTCGAGGCGACGCGCGAGCAGGTGCCGCTCATCCTTGCGTGGGCGCTGAGCATACATAAGAGCCAAGGGCAGACGCTCGAGCGCGTGAGGGTCGATCTGGGGAGGGTCTTTGAGAAGGGGCAAGGTTTGTGTTTTGGCTTTACTGGTGGACTTGTTGTCCCCTAATGTGCGATTTAGCGTATGTCGCGTTGTCGCGTGCTACGAGCATGAAGACCCTTGAGGTCAAGGGCTTCGACCTAGCAAAGTCTGTCGGCTTCTTCCTGTTCAGACGCCCGAAACTCACCAATTACTTTGCAGGGTTATGGCACACGAGCGCGTCCTAGAGTGGACGCGTGCGAACACGAGTCTCAGCGTGCCTCCGCCGCGTCCACGCGATGACATCGACGAGGTACTGGAATTCTGGGAGGACTAGCTGGATAACTAGAGCACACATCATTGTATTTCTATGTCATCTGTCACTGTATCTACTTCTTACAGCACTGCTGGTCTGGACCTATACCCGCAAAAGCAACGAGATGTTGTCGCGTGACGTCACGTTGAACGTGAATTATCTCGTGTAGCGCGCTTCCGTCGCGCGCGTTCTCTTCCACTTCCACCATCCGCCTACATGCTTTCCTCTTGTCCATCAGTCTACATCCATTTCCGAATCTCCCAGAACTACAGTAGTTTGTCAGACTTTGCCCGGACATGTCAGGACACCGCACGACACAGTACTATGTCCTGCAGCACGGGCGGGAGGGGCCGAAGATCTACGAGGACGAGGAAGAGGTGCGTGCGTCAAGCCCTTCATAACAATATGTTATTGACCACCCTACCTGTAGTGCAAGCGTAACGTCAGTTTCTGCTGCAGCTAGCTTCAGTTTAGGCCTCGATGCTCATTCAGCTGCAGCAAATAGACGATGTACCTCCTCAGGTCTTCCGAAGCCGGGCTGCTGCAAACGCGCTGTTGCTGCTGGCGAAACTGGATCCTGGTAGGCATACCGGTCCTTACAAGACTCTCCGTTTTGATAATCGCAGAAAATCACATAGAACCAGTTCTGACACCGGAGAGCCAGGCGTCGTCAGGTCCTACAACGAATCCAGATGCACTAGCCACCCTCCCGCCCAACTCCTCCGCTCTCCCTTGTTCCGATCCTAACCCTTCACCCGCAAAGAAAATAATTCTATCCACAAGACAGCGGCAAGTTGTTGAGACGGTCAAAGCCGGCGATAGCCTCTTCTTCAGTGGCTCTGCAGGGACAGGCAAGTCGCTGGTCCAGCGCTTTATAATTAACTGGCTTGAGCAGGAGAAGATACCTTACGCTGTAACTGCTTCGACTGGCATCGCGAGTGTCAATATCGGTGGGTCGACGCTGCATTCGTGGGCAGGCATTGAACATGGCAAGGAAGACCCGGAGAAGCTGCTGAGGAAAGTCTCTCGGAACTCCCGCGCCGTCAAGAATTGGCAGACTGTCAAAGTCTTGATCATAGACGAGAGTATGTCTTGCGCAATTACCTTCCTCTGCCAATCCACCCACAATACATTCGAACACAGTATCGATGATTGACGGAAGGCTCTTTGACAAGCTGGTGAGTACAGGTATGAAACTAAGCCGTGAATCCTCGCCTCACCGAGCTATAGGAGTATATTGCTAGGATGATCAGAAAGGATCAGCGACCCTTCGGTGGGATACAGGTGAGTTCACCTTCCTTTCCCTGATTCCTGGAATAATTTACAGCAAGATCATCCTACTCACACATTTCATAGCTCGTCCTTTCCGGCGACTTCTGCCAACTCCCTCCTGTGCCTGACAGTGATGCATTCGGCAGAGAAATCCCAGCGGTATTTGCATTCGATGCAGAGAGCTGGGAAAGGTGTGTGGGCACGCCTCTATTTCTGACGGAGGTTTTTCGGCAGACAGACAAAGGTGAGCTACTATACTCCGCGATATCATGATCGTGGTATTCAGGAGCTGGCTTCTTGTAGAGTTTGTTTCGATGCTGAATCGAATGCGCTTCGGCAATGTGGACCACGACATGTTACTGGCCATGCAAGCACTGTCGCAGCCGGTTGCGTATAACGACGGCATCGAGCCGACAGAGCTGTACGTGGTCATCCCCTCGGCATCGTGACCCGCTCATCTCCTGTCCCCAGATATCCGACACGCAAAGAGGTCGTACGAGCAAACGCCGATAGGTTGGCTCAAATTCAGGAACCCACCCACACTTACCACGCTTTGGACCTCCCGGGACTCGATAGCGATGGGCATCCACTTGTTCCCTACGAGATGATGCAGACGCTCCTCAACCGGTTGGTGGTCCTACCATGCATCACGGTGAAGGTTGGAGCACAGGTCATGCTTCTGAAGGCAAGTCGCCCTGCAGCTGTATCTGAGTCCACGTGTTTTGATCGCACGCACAGAATCTCGTGCAAGGCGATCTTGTCAACGGAAGTGTTGGCAAAGTAATAGCTATCATGACTGCCGAGGAAGCCAGGGACAAGCATATCAAGATCGGAGTCCCAGAGGTCAAGCGTGATCCCGCAGATCGTGTGTCCCGGCGGCCATGGAGTACGGCGGATGAGAATCCGTTCCTCGAGGCCGCTTTGGCCGACCCGACGCCTTACCCGCTCGTGCAGTTCACCAACGGCCGTCGGATGCTCTGCGTGCCGGCCGACTTCGGCGTCACCAATATGAAAGGGCAGGTCGAGGCGCACAGGCGCCAGGTCCCACTCATTCTCGCTTGGGCCATCAGCGTGCACAAGAGCCAAGGGATGACCCTTGAGCGTGTGCTTGTTGACCTGGGGCGTACTTTCGAAACGGGCCAAGGTGCGTATTGTGCTCCTGGACGCGCTCTACTATGCTGATGTTTGGACTTAGCGTATGTTGCGCTATCCCGCGCTACGAGCATGGCTGCGCTTGAAGTCAGGAATTTCAACTTTGGAGTGTACGTGACTGCCAGCTTGACCCCGCGAATATTTCTCAGCAGTCGACGTCTACAGAGTGAAGGCACATCCTCGCGTAATCGACTGGCAACGGGAGCACATGGACCCCGAAGACTGGGGTATTTGATTCATATAGTTGAATATATTCTGTCTTGCGCTATTGCTGGCCCTTGCTCACCGCGGACGCGTCCGACGCATCATGCACTCATGGAACACGCGTCCACGCGCGTCGCGCGGAGGCAGAGGGAGACGCCGTCACGTGTTGCATGTCGCCATCACGCTGCGTCTTCCGTCGCGCGTTCCATTTATCCTGCGACAGTTCAGTTCAATTTGCTCAACATGCTTGTATTGAAACGCCCATCACTGCAACACTCACCATACAGTATTGGGGAAAACCTCTCGCTATAGTGTGTACGATGCCGACGCTGCGGAAGAGATACTACGCGGTTCGATGCGGACGGGAAGGGTCGAAGATCTACGAAGATCATGAGGAGGTCGGTCGCCATCCTGTGCAACTGTAATGTATTCACCGTCAACCTCCCCCAAGTTCACGCGTAATGTGAGTGAAGTGTCGCCAAATTATGCCCTTCAAGCTGGTCTGACGGCATGATTTGACAGACGCGGGGTCTCCGCGGTGCCTCTCAGAAGACGTTCCTCACAAGGGAAGCGGCGGAGGGATGGTTGTTGATGGGGAAGTATGGACTCGATGACCGTGCGTATGCCGTCGTATATCCTCTCTTCTCGTGCTGAATATCCAATTCCAGTTACCATAGAGGCCGAGACGAACCGAAAGCCAGAGCGTTCGGAGTCGCCAGAGGCAGTGCCTGGGGTGGCTTCCAAAGCCCCCTCAGACTCTACACCCGAAGCAACTGCAGATTCCAACCTTCACGATAAGCCTACACCTCCCTCAAAGCCTAACTCCATCATCTCTATTTCCTCTGACTCCTCTAGGGTCACTAAAGCCTCTGTCATCTCCATTTCCTCCGGCTCCTCCGCTGAACCCGCTGAACCCGCTGCCCCCGAGCCCTCCTATGCCACACAATCTCAGCTATCTGATGAACAGAGGAAGGTCTTGGAGATGGTCATAGATGAGCAGAATGTCTTCTTCACCGGCTCTGCGGGGACGGGGAAGTCGCTGCTTCTGCGGGAGATCATCGCGCTCTGCGAGCGGTGTAAGGTACCCACTGCAGTCACCGCATCGACAGGGATCGCAGCCGTCAACATCGGCGGCTCTACATTGCACTCCTGGGCGGGCATTGGACTTGGCAAGGAGTCGAAGGAGAAGCTCGCGAGGAAGATTCTGGGGCGTCACGAGTACCTCGCACGCGGACTCCCAAGGAAAATCAAGAAGAAACACCGCTTGTACTATTCTAATCGCGAACAAGAGGAGCAGTTGCACTCGGACTCAGACGATGAGCCAGCGCTGCCAACTGTCGTGACGAGGTGGATGGATGTCGAAACGCTGATCATCGACGAGAGTAGGTTTGCAGGATGCTCTCCGGTGGTCCGTCCTGATCGGTTCTCCTTACTAGTCTCCATGATCGACGGCAAGCTCTTCGACAAGCTGGTACGGGCGACGAAAGTTACCACGAAATATACCTAAAGTTTGTGAGCAGGAATACATAGCCCGGGTTGTGCGCCAAGACGATCGTCCTTTCGGCGGCATTCAGGTAGCCTGCTCATTTTTCCCCTGGAAAGCTCTTCAACACTCACGAAACTGCCAGCTTATTGTCTCGGGCGACTTCTGTCAATTACCCCCCGTGCCAGATCGGGACGTTCACGGCCGCTCCGTCCCCTCCACTTTCGCATTTGAGGCGGAAAGCTGGGACCGATGTCTTGGAAAGTCTGTGTTCTTGACGAGGATATTTCGACAGAAGAACGAAAGTAAGCTCTCAATTAGCCCCGCCATTCCATATGCTCACCATTCTCTGCATAGAGTTCGCCAAAATGCTCAATGAGATGCGCTTTGGGCGGGTCACCGGCCGTACCGCGAGGGCATTTAGGGCGCTCTCGGAACCAGTTGACTATGAGGACGGCATCGAGCCGACAGAGCTGTTAGTGTCCTCGTCGCTTCACGGATACCTAGGCTTACCGTCTGTGCAGGTTCTCGACACGACGGGAAGTTGAGGAGGCGAACGATAGGAAGCTGGCACAGATTAGAGAATCGCCATGGGAATATGCCGCGGACGATTCGCCAGGATTCAATGCCTATGGAAGACGAGTAGGGGCCCAGACTATGTCCACTCTTCTCGAGAGGCTCCTTGCCCAACAAAGCATGACGCTGAAGGTCGGCGCGCAAGTCATGCTTATCAAAGTGGGCAATTCTCCATCAATTCGAAGAAGCTTGCTCATCTCGTATGCAGAATATTGAGCAAGGCAGCCTCATCAACGGCAGTGTGGGGAAGGTCACTGGATTCATGACGGCCATCGAAGCTAGCAGGGAGCATATCTTGATCGGAGTGACGAAGAGAAGGCGGGAGTCCGAGTCTGCGACCGGGATCTCTGACATCTCTGCGGGCATGGACCCTCTTGAGAAAGCTTTGAGAGACCCCGAGCCATATCCTGTCGTTGCGTTCAGCAACGGGCGCACGATGCTCTGCGTGCGAGCCGACTTCGACGTTACCAACGCGAACGGCAAAATCGAAGCACGCAGAAACCAGGTGCCTCTCATCCTCGCCTGGGCCATGAGCATACACAAGAGCCAGGGGATGACACTAGAGCGAGTCCGAGTCGATCTGGGGAGCGTGTTCGAGAAAGGCCAAGGTAAGTACGAAGAGAGCTGACATCCTCGCCACAATGCTCATGCATGAATGCAGCATACGTCGCTCTGTCTCGTGCAACGAGCATGGATACACTTGAAGTTCGGAACTTTGACCCAGAGAAGTGCGTGTTTTCCGGGAAATCTTCGTCGTGCATGGATTGACGCGCCAATGTTAGAGTGAAAGCGCATCCGCGTGTGCTTGCTTGGCAGGATCAACACCTGGGCTCAAATGTGCAACAAAGATGTAGGCTTTCTTGAGCTGTCGGCAGAGTCTTTGTGTTATATGTCTTTGCTCCTTATATACCGTTGTCTGGCACGCGATACGTGTCGCGTTTAATGAAGAGCCATCACGTGACAGACGCGAGGCCACCAACGCGCGGTTCGAGGCTTGTCTATTACCACCGTCGTGTCACCCGCCGTACCTGGCTCCCTATCTCCAGCAGCTTTCCCGCGCGACCTATACCTCGAGCTGCTATCATAGTACGATTACCGAGAGTCATGCCAAAAGTACCACGCAAGAACTTCTACGCTGTGCGCTCCGGCAGGGAGGGCCCGAAGATCTACGCGAGTTGGGATGAGGTGTGTTGTACAGCCTGACCTGCATTGTCCCGAAACTGAGTACAAGCGAACGAAGTGCAGAGGAGTTGTGCGTGACTGTCGCTAACATACTTCGTCACGTATTGATTATGGGCTGCAGACCCACGGGTTCTCGGGTGCTTCGTTCAAAGGTTTCTACTCTCGCAGAGAAGCCGAGCAGTGGCTGGGTCCTCTTGTACCTGTGCCCGATATACCTCGTGAGTTTCGGCCTCCTAGCTTAGCATGTCATCCCTGAGCAACTTCCTACTTGCCCTCAGATGATGTATGGCACCCATTCCGGCCGGACGGACCAGGGACCTCTCGGAAAGCACGTTATCGAAATAGAAACCCCGTGGAGCGCAGCCCATGTATGTATCGAATCCTTTTGCCGACTGATGACTTACCCTACCATCAGATGCGCGACCAGTCAAACTTGAACCCGCGCAGTCCGAAATCCCTGAAGCTTTCGCTCACTCCTTGTGGGACTCGATGCTGCCCAAGGCTGAAACTGAATCCGATACTCTGGTGACACCTGCAAACAACTCGACTCTTCCGGTCTTCCGGTCTTCCTCTCCCGACAACCTCTCAGGGCAGTCAGAAGATGACACGCCGCCTGAGCCTGCCATCGAGCTGTCCCCTGAACAGCAAGAGGTTCTCGACGCCGTGAAAGCGGGAAGGAGTATATTCTTCACGGGCTCCGCAGGTACAGGCAAGTCTGTACTCCTTCGCGCGATAATCAAGTGGTGCCGCGACGGGGATCGGGAACTTGCCGTGACAGCCTCAACCGGGATCGCCGCAGTGAATATCGGCGGAAGCACCCTGCATTCCTGGGCAGGCATCGGGCTCGGAAAAGAGACTGCCGAGAGGCTTGTGTGGAAGATCCTTGGATCAGACAAGTACGACGAGAGGCGTGAGCAGGAGAAACAAGGAAAGCCATTCGCGTACGATGACTATGACCCTGACAACCACGACGACCCTCTGGCGCTGCTGGCCAGCAGGTATTCAAAACGGCGGGTCGTACAGCGATGGCGCCATGTCAGTACGCTGATCATCGACGAGAGTACGTCCCTGCCGTCATCTTCGCCTTCAGAAGTTATCAATCACGTTCCATAGTCTCGATGATCGACGGTAAGCTGTTTGATAAATTGGTATGCAATTTACCTCATCGTTCTGGGTCTAACGCACTGACTTTTTGGACTACAAGGAATTCATTGCAAGAGTGCTGCGAAAGAATAACCAGCCATTTGGTGGTATTCAAGTGAGCATCACGTCACTGCTGTGGTATCTTCGCGACCCAATAACCGTTTCGCATAGCTCATCGTGTCCGGCGATTTCTGCCAACTTCCACCTGTTCCGGACCACGAGAACGGTGCACCAGTGCCTTCAACGTTTGCATTTGATGCGCGAACATGGAATTTGTGTCTTGGGAACATCATGTGTCTGAAGAAGGTCTTCCGGCAGAAAGAGCAAGGTAAATCAAGCTTTTGGTATGCTGTAATAGTCGCCATGAACAGCCTCGCAGAATTCGTTGACATGCTCAACGCCATGCGCTTTGGGAAGCTTCTCCCCGAGACTATCGAAGCGTTCAAGAAGCTCTCTCGGAGAGTGACGTACACGGACAACATCGAGCCCACTGATCTGTTTGTGCCGCCTCCAGCCTCTTCGTCCATTATGCTAATTTTGGTCTATATCAGCTTCTCAACTCGTGAAGAAGTTGATAACGCGAATCAATGGAGGCTACACAGGCTCAAGACCGACGTGCATGTTTACGCCGCTCGAGACACGCCAGGGTATGATCGGAATTACAATGAAGTAAAGCCGGACGTCATGGAAAAGCTGCTGGACCGACTGGTTGCGCAGAAGAGCATTACACTCAAGGAGGGCGCACAGGTTATGTTGATCAAGGCGAGACGCGCCCGTGTACCTCCTCTCTTTGAACGTCGAGCTCAATATCACGATCCAGAACCTGGTGCAAGGAAGCCTCGTCAACGGCACCATAGGAAAGGTCGTAAAATTTCTGACCACGAGTGAAGCACAGCAGCTTGGCATCAAGATCGGAGTACCCGACAACGAGAGCTCCAGCAATAAGCCTGCTATCCACAGCTGGAAGATCGGCAGACATTTTGGGATGCATCAACCGCAAGACGAAACGACCCGAAGGGAACGCGAGCTCCTGTCGAAGCCTGGACTATATCCAGTCGTATGGTTCAACCAGGGATCTATCCACGGCGGACCGATCGAGGTCCTTTGTGTTCCGAACGACTTTGAGGTCAATACCGCGGACGGCAGGGTGGAAGCCCGCCGGGAACAGGTGCCGCTCATCCTCGCGTGGGCGCTGAGTATACACAAGAGCCAGGGCCAGACCCTGGAGAGGGTTCGCGTGGATCTTGGGAGTATATTCGAGAAGGGGCAAGGTGGGGTTTCCGCGAAACGTGCCCGCGATACGCGCTCAAATATTGGCTTCCAGCATACGTCGCACTGTCCCGAGCGACCAGTATGGACACACTGGAGGTGAGGAACTTCGATCCTGCGAAGTGAGTGTTACAGATATCGTGCATCGACCGCGTTGAACTCACTCTCTCGCCCAGAGTCATTGCTCATCAAAGAGTTCTCGAGTGGACTCGAACACATACTGATCTCATTTGATGCATTGCGCTCTATCTTCTTTCTGATTTGTGGATTATATATACCTTGTCGCGTCCTGCACGTGTTAATACTATTTTGAACGGGTTCCTCGAGTGTCCTTTTGAGGTTGCGAAGCAGCCTGGCCGTGCACAGGCGCGTTTACTCGAAAATTAATGACTTCGAATTACGATCACGTGATCAGCCGTTGACCGCGCCGGATGAGCGCGTTTCTTCCACGAATGTCACCTTTGTCCGTACCATTTGGTTGTCACGACTCAATTTTCTTGGACAAACACACAGACCGCGCAAGCAACGCTTGTGTGTAACCCGGAGTTATAGCCGCGTCCACAGGGATCCACGGAGCGTTGAATCTGCTCGGTCACTTCTTGGATATGCAACTGGTTCGAGCCCGCGGAAAGTTATATGGGTGTTAAGTGGGAAGATGACGGTGCGTTTGCATGTGTCATTGTATGCATGTTTCGCTGAAGCATCGTGAAGAGGGTCTGATACCTGCCCCAGATCCTCCTGAGCTAGCGGCGGAAGGCAATGCAAAGAACGACCGCGTCGGCTTGGAGTACGAGGTTGCGCAGACGGCGCCACCAGTGGCAGATATAGGAGATGCACACAGTGCGCTTTACATTCTTCATATGCTACATAGTAAACTCAAAGACCTCTAGACGACGAGGACCCCGCACCCGCTGTCCAGCTCTCCGACGAACAGCAAGCAGTACTCGACCGAGTCAAGGCGGGAGAGACGATCTTCTTCACCGGATCTGCCGGCACAGGGAAGTCCGTCCTGCTGCGCGAGATCGTCCGGTGGTGTCGCACGGTCGCACAGAAGAACACAGCCGTGACCGCGTCCACGGGTATCGCGGGCTACCACGTCGGCGGCAGCACGCTTCACTCCTGGGCTGGCATTGGGCTGGGGATCGGGTCTGTTGATGACCTCATCGACAGGATTCTCGAATGCGAGGATTTGGAGCACGAAAGAGCGCAAAAGAGGCTCGGTGGGGGCTATGACCCCGAGAAGCACTACTACACCCCTTTGCAGAACTGGCTCGAGACCCAGGTCCTGGTCATTGACGAGGGTGTGTATATGTCCAGCTCGTAGCAGTACGAGCTCTCACCCTGCCATCTCCAGTGTCAATGATCCCTGGGTCGCTGTTTGGCAAGTTGGAGAACATAGCCCGCCGTCTTCGCGGAAATGAACGCCCTTTTGGAGGAATCCAGGTTTGCAGGTTATACCACCCGAGTCGCAGCGTGTGACGTCCCCTTGTCCCTCAGTTGGTTCTTGCTGGCGATTTCTATCAGCTGCCGCCGGTCCACAAGAAAGGCTACAAGCGTCCTAAGCTCGCCTTCCAGTCTTGGGAGTGGAGACGATGTGTTGGACCGCCAGTTGTGCTGAAGAAGGTGTTTCGGCAGAAGGATGACAGTGCGTGCGCAACGGCATGAATTTGGCTCGACGCTCAGTAGCCTATTTTTTTTTGGTTAGAGCTCATCAACATGCTCAACGCTGTGCGATTCGCAACACTGGACGAGGAGGCGGAAGCCCTGCTACTCCAGCTGTCCCGCAAAGTCGAGTACCCAGACGGTGAAGAACCTATCGATTTGTGAGAAGCATATCACTCCAACTGCGCCGAGCTGACGCCGCTGCTGGCTAGATATCCTGTACGCTCGGCAGTCGAAGTGGAGAATCGTCGCCGGTTAGCTCAGTTGGACGAGCACCAACTATGTTTCAAGGCTCACGACGACTGGAAAGTGTACGAGACTAAGAAATTTGACAAGCGACTTGTTCAAAAGGGTCTGGACGAACTTGGAGTGCCGGAGAAACTCATGTTGAAGGTATGAGCTCACGCGCTCCCTTAAGAAATCATCTCACCGAGTATTTGCAGAAAGGCGCAAGAGTGATGCTAGTGTAATGGTATGTACATTTTCCGCTTATGATTGGCCTGCATATTCACGAACGTGTAGAACATGGTCCAAGGACGCTTCGTCAACGGCTCTATCGGCGAAGTGAGGGGCTTTATGACCGTTCCTGAAGCCAAAGCTCAGAACATCCTCGTCGGCACCCCCAGCATCAAGAAGAAGGCGGTACTAGACAGACAGGCAGAGCAAAACGACCATCAGTTTAGTCTCTTGGTGGAAGACGGGGTATCGCGATGGCCGCTTGTGAGCTTCAACGGCCACGAATTCCTTTGCGTCCCTAGGACGTTTCCGGTTCTGACACCGGATGGGAAGTGCACGATGGCTACACGTGTACAGGTGAGCTCGCTATCGTGACCGATGCTCCCGAGCAAGCTTCTGAGATCGCGCTGCAGCTGCCTTTGATCCTTGCCTGGGCTTTGACAATCCACAAGAGCCAGGGTCAGACAATACCAAGGCTCAGAGTCCATCTTGGCGACGTGTTTGACTTCGGTCAGGGTAAGTTCTCATGCGGTTCGCGCTCTGAAACCTTGTTGATGGACCAAATGTCTAGCCTACGTCGCGCTATCAAGAGCTACTAGTCTGGACACACTGGAGGTAGTCAATTTCGAAGTTGGGAAGTAAGTGCACGGCTGCATACCGCATCACTGCTCGTCTTACGAAGCCTCGTCAGAATCAAGGTTCACCCGAATGTCCGAGCATGGATGAGGCTACACGAGGGTCGCCAGGTCGCTGCACCTCAGCCGCAGCCCCCACAACCTGAACCTGCGCTCGCCCGCGCGCTTCCAGCTGCTGACCACCTGCCGCCGCCGGACGCCGTGCCTCCCGCGCCTGCAGCAATCAAACGCGAGCCCATCGAAGCCTTGCTGCCGGTCAAGGCGGAACCGGGGCTGCCCCAACTTCGCATCAAGCCTGAGCCGGTGGAAGACGCTTTGCCTCTAGTCAAGCGAGAGGAAGAGGGCCCGGCGCTGCTGCCGAAAGACGAGTCTGACGACGACGACGACGACCTGCCCCCTCCCCCGACAAACGATGTGCCAGCTGCGGAGGACTACACCACAGACGACGAGCTGTGGGCGCAGTGCCGAGACTCGGACTTCGTCGTAGAAGAGAATGGGCCTATTGCAGGCCCCTCGCGAAAGAGGAAGCGAGAGGCGACTCCAGAGGACGACACGGACGAGGAGTACTACTGGTCACATTCCCAGGATGTCTCGATGTATCTAGGCGATATAGCCTGAGGTGGTAACCCTGCCGAGATCTGTTAGATTATTTGGAGTAGAAATCAATGGGAGACGAGTATGGTCCCATTATTTTAATTGCGTACGTGCAGGGAAGGTCTCTTGGATGATAAACTACACTTGTAACACTGCCCTACGTGCGCGAGGCCTGGGGTGTAGGGTGCGGTCGGCCTACGACCGCGGCCTGCGCGATATCGTGGCGTGGGATACTAATCTGATTGCCGCCGAACGCAGAAGGGCTCGCGCGACGAACCGCCTTGAGTCTCGACATCTTGCCCTCGTCTTCCATGAGCCTTTTGGTCACGAGTATCTTCGTCGCATTGCAGCAAGCTGCACAAGGGCCGGTGCGAGATCCTAAACAGCGTCAAGAGCAGCAGGCCTTGCGGTGCATGTCCACTTTCCCCAGACACTAGTCCGGATGAGGTGGGAAGCCCTGGATCGTTGCTCGCTCAGTTGCCTCTCCCCCCTCGAACTTCCTTACAACCAGTGTTGTGTCTTCTGTCCAGCTTACTGCTATCTCTCCTCCTCATGCGACTACCGATACTCTACGCGACAGTTCGTGCGAGTCTCTCACCCACAACTGTAACATGATCCGTGCACGGTCGCGACGGGAGCACGCCGCAAGCGCAGCCGAAGGCTTCGCCGTCAATCCCTGTATGAGGAGTCCGTGCCGGAGGGTCGCTGCACCCGTTAATGACCACCAACATGCATCTGACATCTCCTATCAACGTTGCCTGATGGCGCACTATCCGCAGGTAGCGTCACCCTGGCGGCAACGCCCACACTCTATCCTTCGCCCAACCAATCTAACCTTCTGCGCAACAAGAGACTTCTCATGGGGGCATTTGGGGTGTTGGAGAAGAAGACGGCCGGCTCGAGTCTGGCGCGAAGCTAGCGTGTCCCGCTATACAGAGCCCATATCGCCGCCGGTGCGGCGCCCCGCGCGTAGGTGCCTAATGCAGCCTCTCCTTTCATCCCCGTTCTGCACTGTCGGCTAGCAGCTGACGGCGCTGCGCCAGGTATTCATAGCGAAGCCCCGTTGTCTCTCATTGCACGGGTCCATGATTGATTGGCTTATCACGCTGTGCGCTTTTGGGTGCGCGTTGTTCTCGTATGCCGCTCAGCAGGCCAAGGCCTCGGCGCGCTCTGGCACTGCCCCCGCTTCTCATGCAGATACATAGCTTGTCCGCGATGCTGCGGCATGGATTTTCTGTCCTGCTTCCTCCATCACCGAGACCCTCTGGCCGTGGCAAGCTTCATTCCCTCGTACCCGTAGCCCTCTGTGAGCAATTCAACCTTGTTTCCGCTGGCTGCACCACTCACCTCCGAGTGCGTAGTTTCCCCGCCATGGTCGCTCAGCTCTCCTTCGACAAGGTCTACATTATCTCAATATGGATGGAGGTCAGTCCGCCATGTTCAATCGCCGTCTGCCATGCGAGAATTCTGACATCATATGGCAGTCAGTGCTTTACGGCTTCCTGCTCGCCATTACGCTCGCTTCCTTGTATGTCAACATAACGTTGCGCCGACACCAGGGCCTCCACAGTCGCGTGCGTACTCTAGAAGTCCACGTTCTTCGCAATGCATCTCACAGCGCACGCGCAGATCATGTTTGGCGTTGGTATCCTCATGTGGACAATAGCCACCATTCATGTTGGTGCGTCAGATGTTCTGCCCTCCTCCGTGCGACTCTAGCTTGACAGCGTTCGTTAGGCCTCAATTGCTTCCGTCTGGTACAAGGATATGTCATCCATGCCGGTGATCCCGGAGGTCCTGCAGCCTTCTTCAACAGACTCGACCCCTGGGACCACGTTATGAAGGATACGCTGTACGCCACTCAAGAGATTCTCGGCGATGCAGTCGCGGTGCGTACACTTTCTCCTTCTTTTTCCCGGCTCGAGACTCACCAGTCGCTAGATCTATCGGACGTGGACACTCTGGGATCAGAATTGGAAGGTCCTAGCTCCCCTCGCGGTGCTATTTATAACCAGCTCAGGTGAGTCGCTCGGGACCAGTTTTGCGACGTGTGCTGAAGAATGGCTGGCTCGCCTTTAGTCTTTGGCTACGCTGTCTGCGACACGTTCACTAAGATCCACGACTCATCAAGCATCTTCAGTCACCAACTCTCGACGCTCATCACTGTCTTTTACGCGATGTCCTTCGTGCAGTCCCTACTGACGACCGGCCTCATGGCGTACCGCATCTGGAGCACCGACCGCTTCTCGACGAAGTACAACACGAGCCGCCGGTGGCTCTGGCCGTACCTCCGCATCCTCATCGAGTCCGCCGCGCTTCAGCTCGTCGCGGAGCTCATCGTGCTCGCGCTATACGCCTCGCAGGTGAACGCGCAGTACATCTTCCTCGAGAGCCTCACGCCGCTCGTGGTACGTCTTGTCTGCTCTGCGCGCTTCGCCGCATGCTCACGCGCCGCAGGGCATCACCTTCAACGCGATCACGATCCGCATCTCGCTGCGCGCGTCCGAGACCTTCATGAAGAAGGACTCGGAGCGCCAGTACGTGTCGGGCTACACGACCCGCGGGCTCGCGACGCAGACCATCGGCGGGCACAACATCCACCCCGCGCGCTCCATCGCCATCAGCATCAAGCAGGACATCGAGACGGACTGCCACAGCGAGGCGGACGTCACGTACGAGGCGAAATGAAATGACGCTGCGTGAACACAACGGCTCAATGTGGTCTCGACGGGATTTCGAGGACCGCGGTGTAATACTAGACGGACATAACACTCTTTACTTGTCGCTCTCTTAATCTATCAGCTTTTGTTGTAATATAGAATTTTACCATGAAGTTAGGAGAAGCTATTTGTGTGCGATTGGGCGACGGAAAACTTGCCAGGTCCGAGTCGCGGCAGCGCGAAGTTGGAATTGAGGGCGTGCCCCCCCCAATCATGTATGTGCTGCGCGGTCCTTCTTTCGGTCCTTGTCGATTAGTGGTTAGATCATCACGTTGTGGTAACACAATTCCGTGAAGACGGAGGCTCGAATCCTCCCTGGGACATTCTTTTTTCCCATCTTTTATCACCGCGATCCCACAGCTCAATATGGCTCAACATCAAGGCCTTGGACCTTATTTCACGCTTCTATCTCCTCATACAGGACAACACTCAGCTGCTGCTGTCGAAATGCAAGCTAGCGTCACCCCTCGGCAGGCTGGGAACGCGCGAACGACCTGGCTTGGAAGAGAGAGTCTCCGCCCCAAATCATATCCGCGGTATCTATAGACGCCTCCTACGCAATGGCTTGTGTGAGACGGACGGGACGTGTTTCCGCCGGATGCGCTCACTCAGCAGCTCTTTCCGAGCAACCGTCATCTCCCCACTGCCGGTGTGAACTGCGAGCGCGATGCCTTGCTCGTCGTCCACGGCGACAACGGTCCCCTCCGCCTGCTCGTCCCTGCTGACCATCCCGCAGGAGCTCACCGAGAACGTGCTCAAGTTCTGCGAGCCGCGGGACCTCGCCCGCTTCGCAGCGACATGCCGCCCGCTGCGCGATATCGTGTACAACGATAACGACCAGGTCGTCTGGCGAGTGTCCTTCCTCTCTCACCCATTCGATGACCCTCGGCAGGCACTCGGATGTGCTCGCCTTACTTCCGCCGAGGTAGACTGGGCGGGAATGCTGCAACAGTGGCTTCACGCCGAAAGCGTCCTCCTCTCCCGCTCTACCGTCTTGACCGCTGTCCTGAACGAGGACAACGCGTCCGAGCTCGGAGACGAGGACGAGGACAAGCCCATCCGCGCCTCCCTCCTCACGCTTCTAGCAGCCTACAACTCCGCGCTTCCAGGCCGCGAAGGCAGCTCTGCCAACCTGCAATGGGTTGAGAGTGTCCTGCTTCGCTCGGCGCTCTTCGCACATGAGTCCCTGCTTCCATCCCCCTCCCGCGCGGTACCGGCTCCAGACAGCGCCCAGCAGCTTATCGCGCAGCTGCAGTGCTACCTCGCGCTCTCGAACGAGGACGGCCAGACGAAGGCGAGCAAAGCGCGTCTCGCGAGCCTGCGCTCGAGCAGCCGCTGTTACGTCTACGACTTGCGCAAGTACAGGTCCGAGACCCTCTGGGGTCCGTACACGCTCAGTGCCAACGGACGACTCCGGGTCAACTGGGAGCATGTGAAGCACATACAGAACGTCGTGTTGATGAATCTGAGGGACTTCCCCGACAGCTGGAAGCGAGTGTGGCCAAGCTGGGGGGTACAGTCGGTCAGGCCGTACTCTGCTCCGGACGCAGAGAAGCGGAAGCCATGGGACTGGGCCGGCGTCGAGGGCAAATGGAGAAGGGTTGTTTGCTTTATGGATTACAGGTCAGTTTTTGCCATGCATCTGCACATCTGCAATCTCATGCGAAATGTCGTGTGCAGGGATCTGTTCAGTGCGTGGTCTTGTATCAGCTCATCCAGAGCGTGTTACTGAATCCCACTACTCCTTGCGGATAGCTTTCAACGTACGTAGCGCCTTGTCTCATGGTGTGCATTAACGGATTTACTTACCACAGACTCACATTATTCCTTTCCAGTTTTCATCCCTGAATGAGGGCCCGCTCAACCCGAGGTTCTTCGACGATGACTTCACGGAGGCCGTTCGCCTCATGGAAGTCGACCTCAAGGTCCTCGACCCAATAGACCCCTCCTCGCCGATGTCGTCTCCCGACCTCCCGACGTCCAGCCGCCCCGCCGCGGCGTTCTTCGCGTCCGGCTCGAGCCTCTTCGGCACGTCCGCGCCCTCCGCGCGGGGCGACACGCACCCGCAGTACCCGCCGATCCGCTTCGAGGGCAGCTCGAAGGGCGTGCACAGCGGGACCTCGAAGATCAGGGGCACGGTGCAGATGCTGCGCGACGGGACCGTGCGCTGGAACTTTGTGAGCACTGTACTGCGTCGCACCCGCCGCGCTCACGGACGCGCCGGCTGACTAGATTTTGTGCGTGCCGACTGATCAGGTCACGTCGTACGACGACGCCGCGAACCGCTGGAGGTACGTGCCGCTGCTGTGTGGTGCGTTGTGTGGGGGACGCGCTGCTGATACGCGCGCATGCGAGGTTCAGCGCCGAAGCCGTGCAAGTCGGCCACGTCGGGTCTGCGATGGGCATCGCTGGGATATGGACAGTCGCGGTCCACGAGGAGGGTGAGCCATGCATAAAGGTCTGCCGTGCGCTTGGCTAACTTGGTCGTTTGTTTCTCTTCAGTTGGAGACCCTGCAGGTACGCTTGCGACGGGGTCCCTGCCCACGGCTATCCTGACCAGCATTTGCACCAGGTCCGTTCTGGATGTGGAAGGCCCCCGACAGCCTGCCGAAGGACCTCGACCAGCTCACCTTCTGACCGTCTTCCCGTTTCGTTTGCGAGCACCTCTTCCTTCACATATCGGATTTTTATTGCTATCTCGTCCACACACATGGCGGGCTTTGGTCATCGGACAAGTCTTGCGAACTGTAATCGTAGTGTCAGCCCTAGAATGTATTGGAAACTGTAACTCTGTTCACCCCAGCTCGCACCCCGAGACGCTTCAAGCATCGTGCCAAGACTTCGCACACTCCGTGTACGTGCAAATAAATCATGATTCTATGAGATGATGCTAGAATGTGACACGCCATTAATACACCTAGAAATAATTACATCCAATGAAACTCGTAAGCGTAAGTGAAATGCATCCAATGCGTCGTGAAATGTATCCAATACCCAATAAACATGAGCAAGGAGATGCTGCCCCCGCGCGGGGCATGTCAGTCGTTCCAGTCGTCCCATCCTCCCGTCCCCCAGCAGATCAGCAACAGACAGTGCCCTATACCTCCTCGGCAGGCTTTTCGGAGATGACCTCGAGCCCCTCCTGCGGCTTCGCGGCGCGGTCGCCCGCAGGCGAGTGCTCCCGCACGATGTCGGGCTGCCCGTGGCGGTCGCCCGCCGCCGTCGGCGTGCTCGTGCCCGACGCCGAGCCCTCGGCCTTGCCGAGCACGGGCGACGGGCGGTGGTACGCCGGCGTCCAGTCGCGGTAGTCGCGGCGAACCTCGACGTAGTCTGACACGAACTCGCCGATCTGCACGCGCGTTAGCTCCTCGCTTCAGTGAATCACGGTGAGCGGCGCGGCGCACCTGCGTGTCGTCCATGCCGAGCGCCTCGTCCTCGGGCGACGCGCGCAGGCGCATGTACGGGACCATGTCGAGCGCCTTCGCGAGCGCGGCGGTGACGACGAACGTGTAGGCGACGGTCGCGCAGATGTACGCGAACTGGACGTAGAGCTGCCTGTAGTGGTGGTTGAGCCAGCCGCCGGGGATCGCGCTCACGCCGTCGAGCGCGGCGAGGTTCTTGTCCGCGAAGAGCCCGTTGAAGAAGAGGCCGATGATGCCGCCCATCGCGTGCTCCGCGCCGAGGTCGAGCGCGTCGTCGATGCGGAGGTAGAACTTCACTGTGGGCGCGTGGTCAGCGGCAGTGCGGCGCGGGAGCGCGGGGAGAGCGTACGTTTCGTGGCGTAGTTCGACACGGCGCCGACGATCGCGCCGGTCACGACGGAGGCCCACAGGGGGACGTAGCCCGAGGTCGGCGTCGCGGCGACGAGGCCCGCGATGGTGCCCGAGCAGAAGCCGACCATGGAGAGCTTGCGCTCGACGCGGTAGTCGAGGAAGCACCACACGATGCCGCCGAACGCGGCGGCGATCATCGAGTTCCAGACCGCGAGCACCGCGCGGAGGTTCGCGCCGAACGCGGAGCCGCCGTTGAACCCGAGCCAGCCGAGCCAGAGGATGAACGTGCCCATGCCGACGAGCGACACGTTGTGCGGCCGGAAGTTGAGCAGCTCGCGCTCGGTGCGGCGCCCGAGGACCCACGAGTACGCCAGGCCCCCGATGCCGCTCCCGATCTCGACGGGCCCACCCCCTGCGAGAAGATCAGCGTGCACGTTCGTGTTGGAAGCGGGATGGCGACACGACGGACCTGCGTAGTCGAGCACGCCCCACTTGAAGGCCCACCCGTTCGGGGCCCACGCCCAGCACGCGAGCGGGCAGTACACGATCGTCATCCAGAGGAAGCTGAACACGAGCGCGGGCAGGACGCGGCCCCGCTCTGCGAGCGCGCCGACGAGGATGGCGACGGTGACGCACGCGAACTCCATCTGGTAGAAGGCGTAGAGGAGCTCGGGGATGAGCGGCGAGCCGGGGCTCGGGTCGGCGAGCACGCGCTGCATGCCGAAGTTGTGGAGGTTGCCGATGTAGCCATTCGTCGCGGTCGAGGAGAAGGCGAGGGAGTAGCCCCAGAAGTACCACTGGAAGATGACGACCGCGTTGCTCGCGGCGACAATCCAGATGAGGTGCAGTGCGCTCTTGCGGCGGGAGAGGCCGGAATAGAGGAAGGCTGCGGGTGCGGACAGGGGGCAGAGATAAGGGCCGCTGTCAGCCTCTGGACGACGACGCAGCCCCGGACAAGGGCGTGCTGATGGGCGTGCGCACCTATGCCTGGGACCATGAACAGCACGAGCGCGCCGCATATGATAATGAACGATATGTCTCCGCGGTCGAACCTGTGTGGGAGGGCGGGCGATAAGGCTCTGCGCTGGGTTGCCGCTATCACGGCCGGCTACTCACTGGTTGGCATCGAGGCTGGCAGATAGCGTTTCTGGGCGTGAAACAGACGCAGATTAGACGTGCACTTGGCTCGTTGCGCGGATGCTAAAGTGCGCATCCGCGGGGTCGGTGCTCACTGAATGACAGCCCGGGTGGCAGGTGGCGGTCCATGGCGGGCTTCGGTACGCGATAGACGTCAGGCGGGGGCGGGGGCGGCTGCTCGCGCGGGCCGTGGGCTGAGGAGGTGCAGGTGTGCGGACAAGACGCGTCGCAAGGGTCTGTGGACACCAGTCGACTCTGGGGGATCTGTGGTGGGGCAGTGTGGGGTGGGAGAAGATAAGGGCGAGGGAGGGGCGGCGAGGTGAGAGGTACGAAGAGGTAAAAGGAACGTCGGGACGAACCTGGGGAGTGGGCAGCGAGCGAACACTAGTATAGTCCGTCCCCGGGTGAACGCGGCCGCGAGAGCATGTCGAGAGGTTGACGAGGCGATTCCAGCGCTGCCCGCGGACAGCAGCCCGTTCCCCCTGCCGCCCAAGTCATTCTCCGAGTCTGTTCAGCCGACGAAAATTTGGCCAATCGACCTCCGAAAAATTGTCAAGCGGGCATCCGGTCGAGACACCACGAAACCGACGGCGCTCCTCCTCACACCACTTTCCCCGCCAAACCCGCCGGCGCCAAGCGGCCCCTCGCGCGATTCGCCCCCAATCCTCCACCGCCGGGGCAGCGTCCCCTGCAAAACGGGCCCCTCTTCGCGGCCGAAAACCGACGAGCGTGACGACATTTATTGCCGCGCCTCGATCGCACCTGCACTGCGGATCGCCCGGCTGCTTCTCGGGCTGCCTATTCGGAATTCGGGCTGTGTTTGGTAGGCGTCGTGGTTCGTTCAAATGCCCGCCGCCGTGCGCCACACGCCCCCTGTGCCCTCCCCGCGCCGTCCTCACACCGCCCAGCAGCCCCTGTGCCCCGGCAGCGCATCTGTCGCCGCTCGCGCACCGTCTGCGGCTGTCCAGAGCGCGCCAGACGTCCGGCGGGGCAGAAATGTTGCGCATCCGGCTGCTTATCAGCGTCGTGTGACTCGCAGAGATAAGGGCCGCGTTGCCCTGCACTCTGCGGAGCGTCCCAGATGGCAACACCGCTTCGCCCCGCTGGCTCGGACGCCGTCGGACGGTGCATTGTATACGCGCCAGCCAGCGCAGAGGCTCCCAGGCGGTCCCTATGACCACTGGCGGCCGCGGCTGCAGAGCCCCAGGTGACCTCAGAGGCTCCCAGCTGTCAACGGCCATTCAGTCGGTGCCCAGGGCGTGGCTTTCGACGTCGGTGGATGGATGGCAAACGTCGTTGCCCGGTACGAGCTTTTTTCGCGGGTTCTTCGCCCGATAGGTGCGGACAACCCTCAGCAAAAAATAGACTCGCGCATTTTTGGGCACACTCATTATTTCTGCTTCTGCAGGAAGTAGACCGCGCACTCTGGCTGCAGGGCACAGCGACGCCAGCCGTCTAGAGTTCTGCGGACTCGAGCAGCACACATCGATGTTCTCATGCAGATGAGTGCCAAGTAGCGGTCAGAAACTATCGATACCACATCTGAAAACATTCGTCGGCAGTCCAGAAGCACAGCGTGCGCCAACGGATGGCAGTTCCAGGGCTTATGACTCACGATGCCTTCCAGGAGGGTGACCAACTTTGCGCCCGACGCGTTCACGCTCTGCGTGTCGCTGTGCCCAGACACGCCGCAAGCATCCTCAAGTGCTATCGAAACATCTGCGAGACGCGCCGCTATTCTCTGCCACCATCCGATGGAAATCCAGGCGGCGGATATCCCGACATTCACGCAGGGAATGATGCAGGCGAGCAGCTCCTGAGAGAAACGCACCGCGAGACTCGTGCCGCGGCGTACTCAGCCATGCCCCCCAATCAGCCTCAATCTCCCGCTGGCCGTTCTCCCGCACCCTAAGCAAGCATGCACCAAGCCCCGCGCGGATAACCGGCTCGCAAAGGCGGACGTCTGGCACGGTGAGCAGGAGTGCGAAGCCCATGGGGCTGCGGGCGCTTTGGGCTGACTCGACGTCCGTGCCTGATCGCGATTCGTTCGATCGCAGGAGCGCCAGTGCGTCGGGTCTCCTTACGGGGAAATCCCGAGCTTCCTCCCGATTCTCCTGGCTACCTACCGATACTGAGGCACTCGTAGCCCAAAGCATTTGTCTGCAGGCGTGGGTATATGCTTCAGAAGGTGCGACCAGCGAGTTTGGCACGTCACCTCATTCGGTGCCGTTTGATTCACTACTTAGTAGCGCGCATCGCCACTACGTCGCCGTCGTTGGAGAAAGAGCCTTTGCAGGTACTCTGCGGGCTCAACGAGGCCTCAGAAATATCGGGAATGAGTGCAAGAGCTAGCAATTTATGTTGGTGAGCCTCTTTCGCGAGTCCTCCGGCAATCACCTTGATGCATCGCGCGCCACAACGAGCGCCTCATCCGGCACGCCTGCATGCGGAGCAGCTGACCGAGGCTGAACACAGGTCGTGAATGCCTGGTCTATGAGTCTCGCAGATTATGCTGCTCAATCGTAATAGCTCAGGCTGCTCACGTAGCACACTACTCAGGGATAAAGGAATGTCGTCGCTATTCTTGCACATACCTTTCCTATTTTATTCGGCGACTATCTCTGCTGTGCTGGCTGCCAGCCGGCCCCGAGGCGAGCTGTCTGCTGCCACTGGCGAGTACCTCTGGGCTAAGACTCCCACGTAGCCCAGGCACGAACGTGTATGCTGCCCGCGCTCTTCTGCCACGTCCCGATGTAGCTAGTCCTTATTCTGTTCAAGTTGAACGACGTCAATTCTGATGACACAGGTCCCCTCAGCTTCACGGAACTTAGAGAGGGTCAGGAGTGGCAAAATTTATAGAGCGGAAGTGTCTCATTGTTACCCTCACTTTATCTCACAGCTGAAACGGCGTGAGAGCTTCGTGGACGTTTACGGACATTCAAAGTCCACCTTTTTGAACCGCTCGTAAGAGCTGTAGCCGGTATTTTCTGCCTGAAGAGATTCTTTACAACTGAGAGCTACTATCAGCGCATCTCTCTACGCAAGTCATACGCGCGGAAACGCGTAGCTGACGCAGATCGACGCGCTCCCGGACGCGCTAATTAGTCGCGAATGTCACAAACACGTCTCTCTTTGTCACGTTCCACGTGAGGCGCCACCTGGCGTCGTCCAAGCATGTGCATGAGGCCGGCTAACCTACCGTTCTCATTGATGGCGGCGCGCGACTCTTTGTCCACGACCACTTCTTGCTGTTTTTCGGCCACCCATCCTACCTCATCTGCTCATCCACATCCTCCGGCGCGACCATGTCTGCGACAGGCAACACTAGCGAAGCCGCGGCGCGTGCAGCCGCCCTGAAAGACGAAGGCAACAAACTCTACATCGCGAAAAAGTACAGTGCAGCGCACACGAAGTACTCCGAGGCCATCGAGGCCGACAAGGAAAACGCTGTGCTCTGGGCGAACCGGGCGGCATGCTCGCTTGCGCTGAACAAGTGCGTGTCGACCAATCATTGTTGCTTCTGCCCCGACTGACGCAGCGTGTGCTTCCGCTAGACTTCCTGCGGCTGAGGCCGACTGCGAGAAGGTGCTGTGTACAAACCGCACGCCACACCAGCGAAGCTAACTTTCCACCAAGGCTACGCAGCTCAACCCACAGTACACGAAAGCATGGGCGAGGCTTGGCAACATCCGAAAGGTATGCCATGTCTTTTCTTCCCACCCTACCGTTCCTCAACAGCCGCAGGCTCTATGTCTGTGGCAACCGAGCCTCGACGCGTACATGAAGGCGCTCGAGCTGCTGCCCGCGAGCAACCTCTCCCAGGCGGACAAGAACATCCAGCGCGAGTGCGAGCTCGACATCGACTTTGTCAAGAACAAGATGAAGCAGAAGGCGGTGCCGCTGAACCCGAACGCCATCATCTCCTTTGACAAGGACGACTACCCGTGGGACCGTGTGCTCAAGCTCGAGAAGACGATGCGGAGTGGCGAAGGCTGGGAGCTATACAGCAGCGTGAGTTTGCGCGCTCATGTACGAGTGACTGCGCGCTGACAAGATCGCTGCGTGGCTGTAGAGGTGGATGTTACTCGAGGCTACCTTGGTACGTGCGTCACATCCTCCGGTTGCGCTTGGTACTCATAGAGCAGCATTCGTGTAGCACTACGACGATGGCATGCGAGGCATCAGGCAGGTCAAGGCGCTCACGCTGCCAAATGGTAATCCAGGGTTCTCAGGAGTGCTGGGTGTAAGCTTCTCGGTGCTGCCCATTTGCAACATCTTTCTCATTCTACTTGGTAGACCATCAGGCACCTGGTGACTGCCCTGGTGACGGACCATCGTGTCTTCCGGATTGAAGACCGTGAATATCCATCGTATTGCAATATTCAAGGTACCTGGTCCTCACAGCATGAATACATGAGATGCTGACCATGTCTTTGCAGCGATATTCGAGGCGCAGCATGATAAAGCCTCGGCCTTGGTCGCGGCGGGCAGCGTCGAGGGTACCATGGCCAAGCTGCGCGAAATGCAAGGCACGGAGAACTGGGAAACAGTTCTGAGGGCGATAGAAACGACTATTCGGTAAGGTCTTCACCAGCCTCCGTGCTACCTTCCTGACGCAGACAGGACAGCCTGTTCGTCTTCCGCGCCTTCAACGAAGGCAGCGTCCAGGGCGACCACAGCTCTGCACTCGAGAGCTACCAGCTGGCCATCGACCTCGTCGAGCAGTGCCTGAAGCTGTGGAAAGACAAGTCGGAAAAAGAGCTCGGCGAGGTGATCACGCGCGACTTCGCGCGCGGTGTCCGGTCCATGTGGCTTGACTGCTATCTCATGGTGCGCCTCTTTCCCACATCTTCTAGCGATTTCACCTTACGTGGTCTGGCGCCCTCCAGGCGCACAAGGCGAACCCGAGGCAGTTCACGCGTGAGAAACTCCGCGATGCAGCGCAGGACATGCTGCGCGAGATCACCGCGCTCGCAGAGGACGAGATATTCAGCCTCGACGAGGCGACGGCCCAGCACTTCGCCTTCTACCAGTATCCACGGGCCCAAGCTCTCGGGTATGTCCCCCAGAGAAGTTGCTGAGCAGCACTGACATCCTGCGTGCAGCGCCATTGCGCTGTGCTTCCGCGAACAGGCGGAAGCGCTCCCCAAGGGCTCGAGCGAAGCATCGAGTCTGCTCCGCCACGCCGCGGACCACTACCGCCAGGCCGCGGAGATCTACCCCGAGGACGACGAGTGCCACTGCTGTACGTCGCGCCCACCCCTGCCCACACACATCTCTGAAACTTATAATACCCTGCAGACTACCTCGCGGTCACGTTCGACGCGCTCGTCCGGTGCGGCGGCGCGCGGTTCACAGAGGTGCTCGGCGTTGCGACGAAGATGAAGGGCGCGCTGCCGAAGATGCGCGTGCTCTGGGAGAAGAGCGCCATGTCCCAGGCGCGCGACGCGCAGGTCGCGCACGCGGTCGCGGTGGAGGAGCAGCTGCTCCGCCTCAAGCAGAGCGGCAGGATCAAGTTCACGGACACAGTGTCGATGGACATGTTCCGGCGGTGAAGGCGTGGGGATGGTGTAATGTACTAATGATCTATTTCTTGGAATGCTCGATCTATGGAGTTGTCTACTGGTGGTGCTCGTGTTGCCTTCATCGACCACTCAGGTAGTTTCATGGCCTCATGTTGAGTCCATATCTGGCAGATCAGCGCCGTCGCTATCGATATTGTATGAAGCAGCGGCTTACCGTGCGTCTCTTGCTCGGTCTCTCGTCCTGTGGTACTTACCATGGCTGAAGCAACATCCACGCCAACCACGTCCGAACTAGCAAGTGCTGCCCTGCTGAAAGCGGAGGGCAACAAGCTTTTCGCATCGAAGGACTACCGCGCAGCGCGCACGAAGTATTCCGAAGCCATCGAGGTGAACGGTAGAGATGCAACCTTGTACGCGAACCGCGCAGCATGCTCGATCGCGATGAAGAAGTAAGTGCACAGAACATGCGCGAGATGCCTGGGCTTACGCATGGTGTACAGATACATGGACAGTGCCTACGATTCGCAGCAGGCCGTCGCGCTCGACCCGGGCTACACGAAGGCCTGGGCGCGCCTTGGCACGTCCCTCCGAGCACGTCGCTGCCCCCCTCTGCGTTATCTGCGTGCTAACGCGCGCCAGAACATAGGCCGGTACGAGGACAGCGTCGCGGCATTCAAGTCGGCACTGGAGTCCCTTCCTGCGGGCGATGACGCCGCGCTGACGGAGGCGCAGCGGGGTGTCCGGGAGCAAGTCCTAGACGGCCTCCGCGGCGTGCGGGAACGGCTGCTGCATGTACCTGCGGGCTGCGTCTGCGCGCCGGAATCGCTCGAAGGGGCCCCGTGGAGGCGGGCAGCGGACATGCAGCGCGCGCAGTCCCGCCAGCCTGGGCCCGCGGGTGCGAAGAGCAGCGTGAGTCGCCGACGCGTCTGGCAATGCAGAATGGAGCTAAGTTTGGTCTCGAAATTCAGGTGTGGGTCTTGGCGAGAGCGCAGGAGGAGTTCGAGCTGGGAATGAAAAATATCATGAAGGTCCGCGCTGTCGAGCACGGCCATACAGTGGAGTTTATAGGCATAAACGGTGTGCGTCTCGGTCTGTGCGTCTCGGTCTGTGCGTCTCGTATTGCTACTCACCGTCAGGTTATATAGGCCATATGTTCTCTTACGAATGGTATCCTGCGCGACTACCGAGTCTTTCATGTTATCGATAGGGAGTGGATGACACACTGTGCCATGCAAGGTATGTCTGAACTGCCGTGCTCCCTCGCGTAGCTCACTAAACGATGCAGTGCAAATGGAACTGCTGCAATACGGCTATGACGTGTACAACTTATATGTCAGCGGTGGACCGCAGCGCTTGATAGCGGAGGCTATGAGAATGAGTGAGAGAGAGGGTTGGGACGTCCTGCGTCCTGGGCTGAGCACGATCCTTCGGTATGCCATACCCTATCCAAAGGCCATTTCCCGCGTCGTTTGATCTCATCCTAATGCGTCACTGCAGATGCTGGATTATGGATGGTTTTCACCATGTAAGAGTGCGTGAAGACCCGGCCGTCGCGATCGTGTTTCTCGATGCCGTCGTCGAGGTGCTTGAATGGGGCCGGGAGACATGGAAGGATCTACCAGAGACCGTTCGAGGCGAGGTATTTGAGGACGCATTCCTGGTCGGTGTGAAGTCTCTAAGGCTGTATGCCTTTCTTGAGGTCAGTTGTTGCGGCAGACCACGGCAGACCACCGACGCTTATGCAGCTGCCATGCTCTTCTAGCACACCAGGAAAGTTGATGGATCGCCAGAGAGCCTTGCAAGGCTGGAAATGTCACATGAGATTGCCGTGGAATTACGGGATGCAGTTGTAAATGCAACCGAGCCCGACAGAGGGGATCAAGGATCTTGGTTGTCGTTCTACGTATACCCGAAAGCACATGCTATATCGTGCGTACCCTCTCTCCAAGCTGTTAACAAGTGCTTCTTTAATCGAGCTCAAATGCAGTGCGATTGCCCTTTACCATAGAAGGATAGTAGACTACGTCTCAGACGAGCAGACAGTTCAAGAACATTGGACTCAAGCTACCCAGGCTTTTTTGGAAGCAGCGAGGACATACCCCGACGATGACGAGCACCATGTCCGTGCGTATCACCTACATTTTTTTAACCCATGGCCTGCTTCACGCGTTGATTTTTTCTACCCTCAGAACATCTGGGGTTTGCAGTAGATGCCATGGTGAACACTGACGCCACGGTACACGACCTGCTGGACGTATTCGACGGCATCGAGCAGCAGCTACCAGCGGTCAACGAGATATGGGAGCAATCTATTTCCCAGATTACGTTCATGCGGACGCACATCCCGAAGTACCGTGAAATTGAGCAATGGGTGAGAGGCAGGGTCGCGCGGGGGGAATTGCGAGTGGAAGACAGCGTTACAAGTATTTGAGCGAAGTGCGCGTAGAGTCCACAGCTCGACAAAACCTTTGAATTCGCCCGCGGGGTGATGTAGTTATACCGCAGCCCTTCGAGCGGGCGTGGAGTGGCCTGCAGGTCGTCCTGCACAATATGCACGAGTTACGACCAGGCGACGCAGCACTCTCCAGCTGTGAGAGACAGCTGAAAATTCGTGCGAAAGTTCCAGACATCTTCCCTGTTCCCATGATGTCATCTGCTATCCAGCGACGCTCAAAAGGAGGCGATCACCCTCGGGACCGCTCACACGACTTTACCTCTATCCTCTCCGTCGTGACCGTTGCTACCGCCGTTCTGGCGGTGTGCGGGCATGTCTGGTGGAGGATAGGGCGGGCAGCCCCCAGGCATACCTTACGCGACGCCGACGGGGCTATGAATCGTGTGAGATCGCATCCGGAGTCTACTTGTCAACCCTCTCAGCTGTTTACAACACTCTGAGGGTCTAGACGGCCTCCAACATGGTATTACGTATCTGCTCACGCCTTTACACACAAACAACAAAGAATTACTGTACTTAGAGTGAACTGTCTGTCCCGAATCACGAAGGTCCCCTTTGAGTCCACCAATGGAACGCCGAACAAAACCACGACACCGACGGCTACGGGTCCCGCCCATTAAATCGGTGCCAATATCCCTGCAGGCGGCTCGCGCACGACCGAACCGACATGAACGACCTCGTGCTGCGGAGGCTGCTCTGCGATCGCACAGAACGGATGCTCCGCGCGTCCGACGCGCTCGCCGTCCGGCGTGTGCTGTCGCTCCGTCGCGGAGGCGCCTCCCACAGTGGGAACGGGCCCGAGATGCATGGCCGCTCAGGCACAGGCGGCTCTTCCTTCTTCTTGCCCTTGCCCACGGCGGTGAGCCAGCTAATGAAGCCGAGGACGCGGTTCTTTGTCGACGTCGCAGAGGTCGGGCTCGGGACACCCGGAGACGCCCCGCCCTCGTCCTCGTCTTCGTCTTCGTAATGTATTGTCGGCATGTCGAGGAACTTAACCGAGGGCGGTGCTCGGGCTCGTTTCGTTCGCATCGATGATCCCGTCGACAAGATAGATCGCGCAGGTGCTGGTCGTGAGGTCGTGGAGGTGATTGATGTTGAGCGGTGTCGAGTATGCGCAGGAGCTCGCGGCGAGATAATGCCGGAAGGCACTGAAGATGAGCTCGAGGGGGTTCGCTGCATGGGTTCCGGCCACAAATCGTCGTCGTCTTCGTCCTCAAAGTCTGTCGTACTCGTCGTCGATGAAGTACCGGTGGAAGATATCTCTGGTTCGTCCGACGACGAAAAGGGCTTAGACGCGAATGGATCGCCACAAGTCGTGGTCGCAGCCTACATCGCACAAAGGATTGGAGAGCTCAATGAGCATTGTGCTCGGCTATAAGACGGGAACAATCGGGACTTACCCAATCCGCGGATGATATGATAAAGTCGGCAAGGGGTATATCCAGCACAGGCGAGCCGACATCCTATCGCGAGCTGAGAACTTCAACGCGCAAAAAAGCGGGTAGGACTGACTTCAAGGTCTTCGTCTTGCTCGCAGCTAAAGAAAGTCGTGACGCTTGTCGGGGACTGTTGGGCCGTCATAAGCACCCAGAAAGTGTCACAAGTGCATGTCTAAAGCGTACCTTCGACCCTCTGCTCGATCGCATCCACTCTGCCATAACTTTATCGCTGGCACGCGGAGGCGAACAGGAGCTACTTGTTCCCTGCATCGCCCGACGTGAGCGCTCGATGTGGGTCGTTTGCTTGGGAAGGTGGAGGGGGTGCTCACGGGGGTCGGTGAGCAAAGGACGAAACTTCCCTTGTCGAGTTTCTAAGGTTGTTGTTGGGCGCGCGGAAGACACGTTCTGAGCGGTGGGTTGAAGGGATGGGGGAAAGATGAGTGCATGGGTGCGTAATGAGCTGTCACTTAAACAAAGCGTGTAAAAGGCGTGTATCAAGAACAACACGAGGTGGTCGGCTATGAGAGCGCTGGAACGCAGGGACTGGGAACCAATAGCAGCCGCGCACCGAGTAAAGACCGTTCGACTGCTCTTGTTCTGCTTGGAAGGACGTTACGTGACAACACTTCGAGAAGAATAAGGGAAGCGCATGGGTGGGTAAAGTGCGCGTTTGATACCAGCCTTGGGTCATGCATTCTGGTAAAATATTATGCTGGCAACATGCGAGCACTTGGTGAGATGGGTGTAGCAGAACAGAAACAAGTATACGTACCACAAGTAAATTACAATATCCAGCACAAAAAACAGCCCGGCGGCGACTCCCACACAAAAGCTCAGATCTTGAACGGCTCCTCCACGTGAAGACCGGACCAGATGCCCCTCGCAGCCTCGGTAGTACTCTCGACAGTTCTCCTCTTGAGAGGTTTGATCTTCGCACCCGAGCTGTCCAGTAGGAGTTGAACCTTTTGCGCCACACCGGTGACCTCGAAGCCGTTTAGCGGGATGACCTTTTCGCGGTCATTCACTGTATAACACCATATTAGCAGCGGGCGTATTTACAACATTGCAGCTTACAGTAGAAGCCTCGGATAATGGGCTCCTTGTGTGTTCGCTGTTTGACGACGAACTCGACGTGAGGATTTGCGCGTGCGAGGGCTTCCAAGTGGTTCCGGATATACGTCCGAGAGTTAGCGGACGATGGCCATTTGTCGCAATACTCGAAGACGAGTTTCCGAATTTGAGGAATGAAGGCTCCGTGGCCGTTAGCTGGCCGCGAGCTTAGCTGCGCACGGAGCAACGGGCGGAGCGTGGTGGGCGGAGGCATGATGAGCGACGCGAAGAGACGGAGCGCAGGGAGCCGAAACTGACAATAATCTAACGGGTTAAACAGCGGGGGTAAGCCTGGGACGTGCGCGCTTGAAGGGCGTGTTACGCAAGAACTGATAGTTTGTTACTACATAACAAGCTGAGTTTGAACCTGTAAGTAGAGAGTAAGACTAGTGGGAACGCCCAACCTTTCCCTCACGCTCCCTCCACGGCTCGGATTTTTCGAGTAATTCCAGTCGCGAACGCGTTCACCACTTACATTTGCCGCCAAAGACGCGTTCAGCGTGTAGGCACTCTTCAAAACACTCGCCATTCAGCTCGAAGACAGAGTCATGGCTCGAGCTACTCGCTCAACAGCGAACCAGGAAAAGGAGAAGCCAGCTGAAACTCCCCAGCCTGGACGCAAGCCCGCAAACAAGAAGCGGAAACGTTCCTCGGCCGCAAACGAGTCCGAACTTCCAGCCGCAAAGGTCGGACGGACAGACGACGACATCAAGGAGGAAGACCTGCAGGATGGCCAGGAATTGCAAACAGAGGAGACGGCAGAGTCTGAGTTGCCCAGCAGTGGAGACGTTCCCATTCGAGACGAGGACGCGGAGAAGATCCTGGAGGTCCTTGAGACGTGCGTCTTCCCTCTCTACACACTTCTTCCAGCTAAGGCTCTTTCCTCCGCAGTGTCGACACGCAAGGGTTACTAGACCGAATATTCCCATTGCCAACCGAGCATGCATCAGACTCGGATGCAGGCCCCTCAACAGGCACGCAGTCTTACTCGTTCCGAGCTCTCCTCAAGTCACCCAGCAAGTTCCCACTGAAGATTCTACGTGTGAGTTCGTCATGCTGTGCGATCCATACTTACTCTGAACCTGGTTTGACAGACTGCGGTGCATCACCTCTTCCCTATATCCTCCCATCCCCGGTCTCGACCATCTGCAACCGCTGCCGAGCAGCTCAAGTTCTGCCATCTCGCTCTCTCGCTTCTCAACCAAGCATCCCACCATTCCGCCCCTGTTCCACTCAACGTGGAGAGTCTTCTGGCCAGCCACTTAGGCAAAGACGACAGCCACGACGAGGACTCGAAACCACAGGGCCGCCGGAAGTACGCGCTCGTCCAGCGACTTCCTACAGGCGACTGGTGGTCTTCTGTCAACTCCTCCTACCCGTCGTCCTCTTCCGACGGCAAGGACATCAAGAGTCTTGGTACGGGTTATGCCGAACTCGTTTCCATCTTCCCGTCCGCGCCTGTAGCAGAAGACTACCAGCCGACTTTAGGCAGTTATGTCAAGAAGCGACCTCCAGTGCACCATGTCGTGCCGGAGCCCAGACGCCTGTCATGTGGAAAGTTTCTTGACTACGGACCCAACACCACTTTCGCACCAGTATTCGACGGAGAAGGCGTGGAGGTGGGACAGTTCTCACTCAGCGAGACCCTCTTCTACCGTCAGCGAGACAGGCTGCACAGGGATCGCATTCGGCGGCAGCGTCGACAGCTGGGACAGCGGCACGACGCCACAGTTGAAGACGCGTCCGAAATTGTCGAGATCGAGAAGCCTTCCGAGGACAAGCCAGCGGCCGAGCCTGACGTGCCTTTGGAGGGTCTGCTCTCAGCCGAGGAGGTGGCGTCAATCAAACAAGCACTAGGCTCTTTGGAACTCGAGGCAGCCGTCGATGAGCTCCTGCGACGAAATGCTCGTGCACTCACTCGGCTCGAGCAGTTGCAAGCAGAACGATTGCTTTCCGAGGGTGGGTCGAAGCCGGTGGAAGTCGGCTCTGAGGAGTGGGATACAGGTACATTAACCTTAAGGTGGCGTCAGATACGAGCTAACGGTCCCTGCAGCTCAAGGTATCACCGAGTCTCTGGCACTGCTGGCTTCGCTCCGGCCAAGATCGACTTCCGATGCTACCCAAGCTCCACTCGTCCCGACGGCTTCTACCCTACAAAAGCTACATCGAACCTTGCCAGCAGAGACCTCGAGGGGCTGGTTCGGTACCCTGCCAGAGGGCCGTATAGCTGCATTGCGGGACGACACGACACTGCACGTTCGTTCGGGGGCAGCAGCGACCGCTCCTGCACCTGTCCCCCAGACGACAACACCAGTCACCCCCGCAGCGCAGAAAACTGCTACCGCACCCTACAACTACGCCTATCAAGCGTACGCCACTGCCAACCCGCAGTACCGAGGCAACTACGGTGCATACGCGGCAGGTCAGGGTAATTATTACCCAAATTACCCAGCTGGGACCCCTGGTTCGGCGACAACGGCGCACTATCCAAACCAGCAATACCCAGCTACCGGGACCCAAGCGTACCCGTACTCGTCCTGGTACAATTACCAGCCGCCACAAAGCAGCGCTGTGCCATCGGGGCAGGCAACCCCTGCCACACCGACTGCGGGCGCGGCCTCAACCTACGCGGGCTTCTTCGCGAACACGCAGCAACCTCAGCCTCAGCGCGCGGTGGCGAACACTGTGCTCGCGTCGGGGAAGCCATACCAGGCAAGCGGGTGGTCTACCGGGTCTGGAACCGCGTACGTCGCGCCCCTTCCACCGCATCTACGCACTGCCGTCCCTACTGCGAGCTCGCCGGGGACGCCTCAGCCAGCATCTGCGACGAGCAACTATTCTGGATATTACGCTGGGTACCAGGCCGCTCAGCAGTCTACGGCTCGTTGAGCGAGAGCCTCTGATTCGAGATTCTTCGAAGTATATACACCCCTACCATAGTAATTCGATACTAGTTCTGTGTAATAGCACGTTGTATGGTGACCGCGCTGCTAGAGTAGATGTTGTATCGAAATTAGCATTCTTCATCTTGTCTTGCTGCGACCTACCTCTTGACAGCGAAGTGGACTGCGAATGCAGCGAATAGCGACATGCAAAGTTTGTACCGAATGTTATTACAGTTCAACGAAGCGTCGAGGTACATCGAGCATCATTGTGACTAGATGAAGGCAAAGTGGGATATTGCAGGGTGTCATAGGACGGTTGAATTTTGAGACTGAGTGGTAGTTGGTCGCCTACAGCATGGCGGATTACGAGCTTCGCTTCGCCTTCTCCTGCTCCCAACGCGCCTTCACGATGGCGAGTCCCTGGTTGCGAGAGTGCATAATTGGTGGGAGCATCTGAAGGCGAGCAGCTTCCCATTGTGCGGGGGTATCATTTCGGATAACCTGCACGGAGCTCAGCTTACCCTCGCGGCCGGAAGAGCAGGAGTCTGTACTTACGGAACCAATAGAGAGGAAGAAGCCGAACGTCGCTGCACTGCTAAGCATGTACTGAGAGAGCGTCGAGAGAACACCCCTTGGGCCGGCACCTCCTCTATAGACAGAGATCAGCACGACGCGAGAACGAGAAAAGCAGGGTGCGCACCGCAGAATGCTGTAAGAACCGAAGATGAAACCAATGGTCAGACCAACGCCTGTGCCCATCATGGCACCCATCCTGCATTTCGTAAGTCGTAGTTATCGTTGTGAGCTCACAGCAGGCTCACTTCACTGTACGGGAACTCAGCCTTCTGCTCAACCTCCGGACGGAAGGAATTGGAACTCACTCTTCTGCCAGACGGTAGGGGCGCCCTGGGCCTGAGCAGACTGTGGCATCGGAGCCATGTTGACGGAGGATCCTGCGCGTCGGGGAGAGGGAGAGTGGAATTGCGCGGAGGTGGACGCGTGAAGGAGGTGGGCGGATGTGAACCGGCAAAGCTGAGCGTCTGGTCCGGAACGCTGCTTCGCTCGCCGCCACCATGTCGCTGCCCTCGTTCCCGTATGCTCAGCAAGCACAAATCAGTGTGTGGCTGCTCAGAGTACTATGCTTGAATGGCGTGCTATAACGGTTCTGCACAGTACGTTCGAACCAGCGGGATATATTCCATCTCTCATCCCTCCGTGAGCAGACCGAAGGCGTGCTCCGAGCTTGGTTTGGTGAGTTTCGCGGTCTGTCGCTCAGGATGACCCTTCCTCAATGTGATGTGCGTAGGCACTAGATGGCTATCACGATGGGATAAGGAGATTGGCTTGTTCGTAAAGCTCGTCTACTACGGGTTGACCGTCGGGCAAGGTACGTCATGTGTAAGCTGTCCTCGGGCATCTGCTCATGCCGGCTACAGCTACGCAGACACTGGGCGAGGAGTACACTGGCATATGGCAACACTCTCTTCAGACCGACGCGCCGCCGTCTCGCAACCTCCGTCTAATATTGATCCTCTTGCCGACTCTCCCAAGCTATGTCGCGGCGAAGTGGGGCTCTACTCTACCGCAGGGCTCGAAGCTGAGCTCTACACTACGGAGGATACCCCAAGTCCTAGAGATATTGTCAGAGATCAACTTGGCCACATTCTACTTGCGTGGAGCGTACTACCACTTGACCAGGAGGCTTCTCCGCATGCGATACGTGAGTCAACTTCGCGCAGTGTTCTTTGCTTGTCTCACTGCTAGCACAGATCTCCGGGACTCTTCCCAACCCAAATGCAAGACCACCGTCCTACTCTCTACTCGGCATTCTTCTGGGAGTACGATTGCTGTACCGACTGATCACCTTCCTGCGCTCTCTTCGCGCAGAAGATGACCCGAAGTCAGCGAAGGGCAGACACCACGCAGACGATTCGCATGAAACATACGTCGACGACACGCCCGTATCCACCAGGCTAGTGCCGTACGATCCTGATGACCAGCCCGTGATTCCGGCTGAGGAAGATGAGCGGACGGCCTTAGACGTCGCAAGCATACTTCCGGCGTTGCGGGCAGGCAGGAATTGTACTTTGTGCTTGGAGGAACGGACTTCGAGTTGCGCAACAGAATGTGGACATCTGTTCTGCTGGCCCTGTATCGTTGGTTGGGGTCGAGAAAAGGTGCGTTCACCTGCAAGTCACCTGTTCGAAAGACTGACAAGCCGAGCCAGGCGGAGTGTCCTCTATGTCGTCAGTCTCTGAGCATCACGAAGCTCTTGCCCATATACAACCTCTAGTTCGTATACCCATAGCTTAGTCCGGGATTTTGTATATCATCTGGTCATGTCGGAAAGGATATGGATAGCAAGATACAGAGGAGTGCGCTGGGGTGCGTGTTTTACACTGGGCGGTCCGTGAGCATATTATACAACCTGTTGTATCAGGGTGATGTTGTCGCCTTTGAGGAGTATACGACCTAGAGTACCGCGTCAGCTGGGCCGCCTCCAGGAGGAAGAGAACTACTCACCAAGCTCCCTTCGTGGCTTCGCGTCTTTCACGTACACCTCAGCAGCCTCATCTATCACGACGTTCATGAACTCGTCAAATCCCTAGAGGTGGTAAATAGTCAGAGAACGCGTCAAGCTACGGAGTGCAGAGTCGAGGAGAACATGCAGAGCGTTGAATGAACGGCGAAGATATGTCGATGCGGGTATCATAGCAACTTTCGATGAACGCGGTGCTCAACGCCAAGTGGGCCTCATGGGATGTAGAACACGCACAATGATTCGTCCCTCGATGCGCATTTCGATATTGTCGTACAGCCAGATCACGACTTTTGTCCTCTGAGAGGCGGACGTTATGTCAGTATACACGACTGAAGTTCTGAATATGTCTTGTGCGCACCTGCTGCAGGTTCTTGAAGATGACATTCTATAAAACGAACAATTATGAGTTATCTCTCCCGTATGAGCCGAGTGAATCGGTACATACGATGGGTTGAACCATCACACGCTGCTGACGGCCTGACATTTTGGCTGGACGACGTAGAGTGGCGAGGAAGGAGGCGTGTGGGGGGAGGGCAGATGGAGGCGAAAGCGAGTCGTGGTTGGCTGCAAGCGGGCGAGACGCTCGGTTCAAGGCCTCGGCATCGACCGAGGCGGCAGCATTTGGCAACGTTGGCGACGCGACGCGTGCAAGCCTTTTCACTTCCACCATGTCGATGGAGGTATGTCCCAGCCTTCCTCGGAGACGAGGCACACTCTCTCAATTAACGCGCATCCTGCAGGTGTTGGCACCCTCCAACTCGTCGACCGCGGCGGCGGTCCAATTCATCACATTCGTTCAGGACCTCAAGCGGAAGACCAAGACATGGGGTCCGATGATAGAGCTCTGCGCTAGCGGCGAGAAGACACTAGAGCGTTTCCGATACCAATTCCCGGACGACTGGCTGTACAGCGACCAGCTTAGAGGAGAGTGGAGCGCATACAATGAGATATTGAAGAGGAAGAATGATTCTATCCAGGAGCAGCTTGGTGAGTTGTCATTCCCGTACTTGCGGAATGTCTGCTGAATGTCTGCGGCAGCGGGCTTGCAACTCAAGATTGTTGCGGAGGACAAGATTATAGAGAACAAGATCAACGATGTCATCGCCGAATGGGAGCAGACTCGTCCAGTACAAGGGAGCATCCGCGCTGACACCGCGCTGAACACCATCAATGTCTTCGAGGGACGTATGAATCGCGTGCAAGAAGAGTACGACCTCGTGTGCAGAGCAAAGGAGGCTCTCGATCTCGAGCTTATACGCCACACGCGGCTGGAACCTATCTTCGAAGAGCTGCGCGACCTGAAGAGCGTCTGGACCGCCTTGTCCGGGATATGGAGTCAACTCGGCGAGCTGCGCGAGCTGTCTTGGGCAACAGTCCAGCCACGAAAGCTCAGACAGCAGCTCGATGCCCTGCTCTCGTCGACTAAGGAGATGCCGACGAGAATGCGCCAGTATGCCGCCTTCGAATACGTCCAGGACGTCCTTCGGGGCCTGCTGAAATCGAACGCGCTGATCTCTGACCTCAAATCCGATGCGTTGAAGGACAGGCACTGGAAGCAACTCTTCAAGGTCCTGAAGGTGCCGACTCAGGTCAGCTTGACGCTGTGAGTACATGCGTTTCCCGGATATCGTACTCGTGCTCATCTCATACAGGATGACTCTGGGGCACGTATACGATATGGACCTGAAGAAGAATGAGGCTATCATCAGGGAGGTCATCATACAAGCACAAGGAGAGGTTCGTGCTACGCGCAGGTTCTCGATGTTCCGCCGCTCACGAGGCACATTTAGATGGCATTGGAGGAATACATCAAGCAAGTGAAGGAAACCTGGACTAACTATACCCTGGATCTCGTCAACTATCAGAACAAGTGCCGCCTTATCCGTGGATGGGACGACCTCTTCAACAAGTGCAGCGAGAACCTCAACTCTCTTATGGCAATGAAGCTTTCGCCGTATTATAAAGGTACGCCTATTGCGTCGTTACAAGTGGGCATACGCTGAAGTTCGCGCGTTTTGACAGTCTTCGACGAGGAGGTCAGTAGAGCGCCACATCAGCTTCGGTTTCTCTGTCTCACAGCATAATCAGGCAGGCGCATGGGAGGAGAAGCTGAACCGTATCCACGTTCTTTTCGACGTCTGGATCGACGTGCAGCGACAGTGGGTTTACCTCGAAGGTATTTTCTCCGGCAGTGCCGACATCAAGCATCTCCTTCCTGTTGAGAGTGCCCGCTTCAACAACATCAACACCGAGTTCCTCGCGGTCATGAAGAAAGTGTACAAATCGCCCTTTGTCGTGGACGTCATGAACATCCCGGGCATTCAGAAGAGTCTCGAGCGTCTTGCGGATCTGCTCAACAAGATCCAGAAGGCTCTGGGAGAGTACCTCGAACGCGAGCGTGCTTCGTTCCCTCGCTTCTACTTCGTCGGTGACGAGGACCTCCTCGAGATCATCGGCAACTCGAAGGAGATCCTCCGCATCATGAAGCATCTCAAGAAAATGTTTGCTGGTATATCAACGATTATCCTAGACGATGACCTGACCATGATACGCGGTATGGCGTCCCGAGAAGGCGAAGAGGTCATGTTCAAGGACTCTATCTTGCTAAAGGACTTCCCGAAGATCAACGATTGGCTCAGCAAGCTCGAGGCTGAAATGCGCGTCTCTCTTGCCCAGCTACTTTGTGACGCAGTGGCGGAGCTTCAGATCTTTTACGGCACAGGAGAAGCACTCGCTCAGGACCAGTTCATTGCCTGGATCGAGAAGTTCCCCGCTCAGCTGGTCACCCTCGCCATTCAAGTCGCGTGGACTGCTTCCATCGAAGACCCTCTGCAGAAGGGCGAATCGCTTGATGCCCCCCTTGAGACCGTTCGTCAAGGCTTGGACCTTTTGGCAGACGTCGTCCTCACGGAGCTCACGCCTGTGACTCGTCGCAAGTGCGAGCACCTCATCACCGAACTTGTCCACCAGCGAGACGTCATTCGCACCCTGATCCAGCAGAAGGTCACCGACAATCGGGCGTTTTCCTGGCTGTACCAGATGCGCTACTACCTGGATCCTTCCGTCGACAACCCCCTGGAGCGACTCGCCATCCGTGTCGCCGACGCTTCCTTCCCGTACGGCTGGGAGTACCTCGGTGTTCCGGATCGTCTCGTCCAGACACCGCTTACCGACAGATGTTACTTGACCTTGACTCAGGCCCTGGACAACCAGCTTGGCGGCTCTCCCTTCGGTCCTGCTGGTACTGGCAAGACCGAATCCGTCAAGGCACTCGGCGTGCAACTCGGCAGGTTCGTCCTCGTCTTCTGCTGTGACGAGACATTCGACTTCCAAGCCATGGGTCGTATCTTCGTTGGTCTCTGTCAAGTCGGCGCCTGGGGCTGTTTCGATGAGTTCAACCGTCTCGAAGAGCGCATCTTGTCTGCTGTTTCGCAGCAAGTCCAGAGCATCCAGCAAGGTCTCGCGTCTCTCGTCAAGAACCCGAACACTGAGATCGAACTCGTTGGCAAGAACGTCAAGCTCAACAGCCAGATGGGTATATCTTTACCACTCTTTGCTGGGATAGGGTGCTCACTCTCGGCCAGGCATCTTCATCACAACTAACCCGAACTACGCCGGCCGTTCGACTCTGCCGCCCAACTTGACGAAGCTGTTCAGGCCGTGTGTATCTTCCCCAGTTATCTTGCAGGGCCCCACTCACGTACACTTAGAATGGCGATGACTCGTCCTGACCGCGAGCTCATCGCGCAAGTCATGCTGTTCTCACAAGGTTTCCGTACTGCGGAATCCCTCGCGTCAAAAATCGTTCCGTTCTTCAACCTTTGCGACGAGCAACTCTCTCCACAGCCTCACTACGATTTCGGATTGCGTGCCCTCAAGGCCGTCTTGCAGAGTGCTGGTATTCTCAAGCGCGAGCGTCTCCAGAACGCCCGCGAGGAAGGTGTTACGGAAGGCCTTTCGGACAGCGCCTCGGAGCAAGTCATCCTCATTCAGAGTGTCACGGAGACCATTGTTCCGAAGCTCGTCGCCGATGATGTGCCTCTACTCACCAGCTTGCTGGCCGACGTGTTTCCTGGAGTCGACTACGTTCCTGTCAACCTGGACGCGCTTCGTGAACAGATCAGCAAGGTCTGCGTGGAGAAGAGGCTTGTTCAGGGTGACCGGTGGATCTCGAAGATCCTTCAGCTGTATCAGATTCAGAAGATCCAGCACGGTCTCATGATGGTCGGTCCCTCGGGCAGTGGCAAGACAAACGCCTGGCAGGTCTTGCTCAACGCACTCGAGCGACTGGACGGCATCGAGGGTGTCTCGTACGTCATCGACCCGAAGGCTATGCACAAGGATGCTCTCTACGGTACCCTCGACCCGACCACCCGTGAATGGAACGATGGTCTCTTCACTCATACTCTCCGTAAGATCGTGGACGATGTTCGTGGCGAGAGTAGCAAGAGGCACTGGATCATTTTCGACGGTGATGTCGATCCTGAGTGGGTCGAGAACCTGAACTCGTAAGTGTTGAATGATATCTGCATCTTGTCTGAAGCTAACAGGGGCTCCAGTGTACTCGACGACAACAAGCTGCTTACGCTACCGAACGGAGAGCGTCTCAACCTTCCTCCCAACGTCCGCATCATGTTCGAGGTCGAGCATCTGAAGTACGCGACCCTCGCCACTGTCAGTCGCTGTGGTATGATCTGGTTCAGCGAGGACGTTGTTGAACCGTCCATGGTATGCCGCAACTATCTCGACACTCTCTCCTCTGTTCCTCTCGACGCCGAGGACGAAGACGCCGTGGACTTCTCTGGTCGTCGTACGGATGGTGAAGACGCACAGTCCGCGAACCTGGCCACGCAGAAGCAGATCGCTGCCGTCTTGGAGCCATTCTTCGCCGAGGACGATCTTGTCCAAAACGCCCTCAAGTACGCCGAAGGCATTGAGCACATCATGGACTTCACCGAGACCCGAGCGCTCAACACGCTGTTCTCTCTCGTCAACAAGACGGTCCGCAATGTCGTCGAGTACAATCTGCAGCATTCCGACTTCCCCCTCAGCGCCGAGCGCGTTGAGAACTACGTTACCAAGCGACTCCTCATCAGTATCATCTGGGCCTTCTCTGGAGATGCGAAGCTTGACCTGCGGGCTGAGATGGGCGAATTCCTCACGAAACAAACTGGTATCGATCTGCCTCCCCTCACCATGGGCGGCTCCCTCCTCGACTACGACGTACAGGTCAACAATGGCGAGTGGGTCTCCTGGCAGACTCGCGTGCCGCAGATCGAAATTGAGCCTCAGGCTGTCACCGCATCCGATGTTGTCGTTCCCACCATCGACACCGTGCGTCACGAAGAAGTGCTCTACTCATGGCTTTCCGAACACAAGCCGCTCATGCTCTGCGGCCCTCCCGGTTCGGGTAAGACCATGACGCTGTTCAGTGCTCTTCGCAAGCTTCCGGACATGGAGGTCGTCGGTCTGAACTTCTCGAGTGCCACCACGCCGGAACTCATTCTCAAGACCTTCGAGCAGTACTGCGAGTACCGCAAGACTCCAAACGGTGTCATCCTGGCGCCGGCTCAAATCGGCCGCTGGCTCGTGGTATTCTGCGACGAAATCAACCTTCCCGCTACCGACAAGTATGGCACACAGCGTGTGATCTCCTTCATCCGCCAGCTCGTCGAATCAGGAGGCTACTGGCGCACATCCGACATGGCTTGGGTGAAGCTGGAGCGCATTCAGTTCGTCGGTGCCTGCAACCCGCCAACAGATCCTGGCCGAGTGCCTCTGAGCCACAGATTCCTGCGCCACGCTCCGCTTGTCATGGTCGATTACCCAGGAGAGCTGTCGCTCAAGCAGATTTACGGTACATACAACCGTGCCCTGCTCAAGGTTGTCCCCAACCTCAGGGCGTATGCCAGCCCACTCACGGACGCCATGGTCGATCTCTACCTCGCGTCGCAGAAGCGATTCACCACCGACATCCAAGCGCACTACGTATACAGTCCTCGTGAACTCACTCGATGGGTGCGTGGTATCTACGAAGCGATCCGGCCACTCGAAATGCTTTCCGTTGAGGGTCTCGTCCGAGTCTGGGCGCATGAGGCGCTGCGTCTGTTCCAGGACCGTCTCGTTACCGAAGACGAGAAGCAGTGGACCGATGAGCACATCGACTCTGCTGCGATGGAGCACTTCCCAACGATCAACAAGGACGAAGCCCTCGCCCGCCCTATCTTGTTCTCCAACTGGACGTCGAAGGACTACGTCTCGGTGGATCGTGAGGCCTTGCGAGAGTACACGAAGGCGCGCCTGAAGGTCTTCTACGAGGAAGAGCTCGACGTCCCGCTCGTCCTCTTCAACGACGTACTTGACCACGTCCTTCGTATTGACCGTGTCTTCCGTCAAGTGCAAGGCCATCTTCTCCTTATTGGTGTCAGTGGTAGCGGGAAAGTGAGTGACCTCTCCTTCAACCTCCAAGCTTGCACTTGCTAACGCGTATGCTATTCAAGACCACCCTCTCACGCTTCGTGGCCTGGATGAATGGCTTGAGCATCTTCCAGATCAAGGTGTCGAACAAGTATACTGGAGATGATTTCGATGAAGACCTACGAACAGTTCTGCGCCGTGCCGGTTGCAAGGGCGAGAAGATTTGCTTCATCATGGATGAGTCCAACGTTCTCGACTCCGGTTTCCTCGAGCGCATGAACACTCTTCTTGCCAATGCCGAGGTCCCCGGTCTCTTCGAAGGAGATGAACATTCCGCCCTCATGACTGCTTGCAAGGAAGGCTCGCAGCGTGATGGTCTTATGCTGGATTCGCACGAGGAGCTCTACCGCTGGTTCACACAACAGGTCGCAAAGAACCTGCATGTCGTATTCACCATGAACCCTCCGGAGAACGGCCTTGCCTCTCGGGCTGCGACATCTCCCGCCTTGTTCAACCGTTGTGTCCTCGATTGGTTCGGTGACTGGTCCGACCAAGCGTTCTACCAGGTCGGCATGGAATTCACGCATATTCTCGATCTCGACCTCCCTTCGTACAACCCTCCTGTTCACTTCCCGATCGCGTACCGCGAACTTGCTATGCCACCGCTGCATCGCACGGCGGTCGTCAATGCACTGGTCTACGTGCACCAGTCATTGCACCAAATCAACCAGCGTCTCAGCCGTCGTCAAGGTCGATACAACTACGTTACTCCTCGCCACTACCTCGACTTGTAGGTGTTCTGTCTTCGCGTTGGTTGACGCAAGCTTACACTTCTTCCCCAAAGCATCAACCACTATGTCCGGCTCTACAGCGAAAAGCGCGACGAGCTCGAAGAGCAACAGCGTCACCTGCATGTCGGTCTGGACAAGCTCAGGGACACGGTCACGCAAGTCGAGGAGCTTCGTAAGAGCCTCGCAATCAAGCGGTCGCAGTTGGAAGCCAAGAATGTCGAGGCTAATGAAAAACTGAAGCGCATGGTGGCCGACCAGCAGGAAGCAGAGCAGAAGAAGGCCGCTTCCATCGAGATCCAGGCCGCCCTCGTCGAGCAGGATCGCCACATCGAGCAACGTCGTGCCGTTGTCATGGCTGACTTGGCGGACGCGGAGCCCGCTGTCCTTGATGCCCAAGCCGCTGTCAGCAATATCAAGCGTCAGCACTTGCAGGAAGTTCGTACTATGGCCAATCCTCCCGAAGCGGTCAAGCTCGCGATGGAGTCTGTGTGCACTCTTCTTGGCCACAAGATCGACAGCTGGAGAACGGTTCAGGGTATCATCCGTCGCGACGACTTCATTCAGCGTATCGTCAACTTCGACACCACGAATCAGATGACGAGGCAGCTTCGCGAGCTCATGAAGAAGGAGTTCCTCAGCAGGCCCTCGTTCACCTACGAGACCGTCAACCGCGCTTCAAAGGCTTGCGGTCCTCTCGTCAAGTGGGCGATTGCTCAAGTTCGCTTTTCCGAAATTCTTGACAAGGTCGAGCCCCTGCGTAACGAAGTCCAGTCCCTCGAGGACCAGGCCGAGCAGACGAAGCAGCAAGCGGGGATGATCATCAAGATGATATCCGAGCTCGAATCCAGTATCGAGAGGTACAAGGAGGAGTACGCCGCGCTCATTCGCGAAACGCAGGCCATCGCAGGCGAGATGGAGCGCGTCCAAAGCAAAGTCGACCGTAGCATGAAGCTCCTTGAGAGCCTGTCATCCGAGAAGTCGCGTTGGGAACTAGGAAGCCGTACCTTCGACACGGAGATGGGCACCATTGTCGGCGATGTCCTCCTCTCGGCCGCGTTCCTGGCCTACGCCGGCTTCTTCGACCAGCAGTACCGTGAAATGATGTGGCAAGAATGGTCGACTCACCTTGCCGACGCGAACATCAAGTTCAAGACTGAACTGTCGCTTCCAGAGTATCTGTCGACGGCAGACGACCGTCTCAGCTGGCAGTCGAAAGCCCTTCCATCTGACAACCTCTGTATCGAGAACGCTATCATGATCAAGAGGTTCAGTCGCTACCCTCTCATCATCGATCCTACTGGCCAGGCTACAGCATTCTTGCTGAACGAGTACAAGGACCGCAAGATTACCGTAACCAGCTTCCTCGACGAGGCCTTCCTCAAGGTTTTGGAGAGCGCCCTTCGGTTCGGTAACACTCTGCTCATCCAAGATGTGGAACACCTGGATCCCATTCTCAACCCAGTCCTGAACCGAGAGATCCGCAGGACAGGAGGCCGTGTTCTCATTCGTCTAGGCAGCCAGGACATCGACTTCTCGCCATCGTTCACCATGTTCCTTTCGACGCGGGACCCGTCCGTGGAGTTCTCTCCCGATATCTGCAGTCGAGTCACTTTCGTCAACTTCACTATGACGAGGAGCAGTTTGCAGAGCCAGTCTCTTGATCAAGTCCTCAAGGTCGAGCGCCCAGACACAGAGCGCAAGCGTACCGACCTCATGAAGATGCAAGGAGAGTTCAGGCTTCGCCTGCGCACCCTGGAAAAGCTGCTACTGCAGGCTCTCAACGAGTCTACTGGCAACATCCTGGACGACGACAAGGTCATCGACACGCTCGAGACCCTGAAGAGAGAAGCAGCAGAGATTACACGGAAGGTCGAGGAGACAGACGTCGTGATGAAGGAGGTCGAGCAGGTGACAGCCGAATACCTCCCGCTGGCCCAGGCCTGCAGCGCCGTCTTCTTCATTCTGGAGCAGCTCAACCTGGTGAACCACTTCTACCAGTTCTCACTGCGGTTCTTCTTGGACATCTTCGACTATGTTCTTCATCACAACCCCAACCTCAAGAGCGTCTCAGATTACCACCAGCGAAGGGAGATCTTGCTCACAGACCTCTTCCTCACCGTGTACAAGAGGACGTCGCGCGCTCTGCTTCACCGCGACCACGTCATGCTCTCAGTTCTTCTTGCTCAGGTCAAGTTGCGCGGTGTCGAGGAAATCTCGGACGACCTGGAGTTCCTTCTCGAGAGTGGTGACGGTGCTCTGGCTGCTGGCGCGGGAGCGGCGGCAGAGAAGCCGATTGCTATCCTTTCCGCAGAGCAGATGCAACGACTGGAAAACTTCTCGAAGCACCCCGTGTTCAAGCCTGTTCTCCAGCATATCGTCGAAAACGAGGACCAGTGGGCATCATTCCTGGAATCCGACACACCGGAGCTGTCTGTTCCATATCCCTGGGAGCCGAGTACCCGTACGTACCATATGCACATTGTCTCTCTATGACCTTATTGACATCCTCTGACAGCTGCCGTTGAGGCAATTCGCAAGATTGCTGTCGTCAAGTGTTTGCGACCGGACCGTCTCCTTCAGTCTACGGCGACTTTCGTCAAGTCTGTGTTTGGCGCGGACCTTTCTCAAATGTCCAGCTACGATCTGGGTGCCGTCGTCAACGACGAAGTTCTTGCGGCCACCCCGCTGTCACTGGTCTCCGTCACAGGCTATGATGCCAGCTACCGCATCGAGAATCTTGTCAAGAATGTCGGAGCTCGTTGTGCTTCTGTGGCCATGGGCTCTCAGGAAGGATTTGCCCTTGCGGATCAAGCTATCGCGACCGCCGCCCGCCAAGGCTCGTGGGTACTACTCAAGAACGTCCACTTGGCCCCATCTTGGCTGGGGCAGCTCGAGAAGAAGCTTCAAACACTCAACCCGAACCGCAACTTCCGCCTTTTCCTCACGATGGAGACCAACCCGTCAATCCCCGTCAATATCCTCCGACAGTCTCGCATATTCATGAACGAGCCTCCTCCGGGTATCAAAGCCAATCTTCTGGACTCGCTGCGCGGTATCCCTGGTGCTCGACTTACTCAGGGTCCAGCAGAGAAGGTCCGCCTGTACTTCTTGCTCGCGTGGTTCCACGCTGTCGTCCAGGAGCGTCTTCGCTACGTACCGCTTGGATGGTCGAAGGTCTACGACTTCAACGACTCCGACCTGGCGTCCGCGTTCAGCACCATCGACACTTGGCTCAACGCGGCGGCCAAGGGCCGTGCGAACGTCGACCCCGCGTCCATTCCTTGGGATGCTGTCCGCACGCTCATCAAGCAGTCCGTGTACGGCGGTAGGGTCGACAGCGACTTTGACCAGAAGATCCTCGATGCATTCGTGGACGGACTGTTTACTCCGCACGCGTACAACGTCGACTTCGACCTGGTACCGGCGATCTCTGGCTCGCAGAACCTCAGCGTACCAGACGGTACGAAGCTCGAGCACTTCATGTCCTGGGTGCAGAACCTACCAGATCGCGAGCCTCCTGCGTGGCTCAGCTTGCCGCCAACGGCCGAGCGTGTCATCGCCATCGCGCAAGGAAACGAGCTGCTTGGCAAGCTTCGGAAGATGCGCATGATCGCTGACGACGACGACGAGGCAGCCACGAGCGGCCCGGTCAAGGGCCAAACCACGCAGCAACCAGCTTGGATGCGGCAGCTTTACGACCGGTGCAAGGAGTGGCTGGAGCAACTGCCTGCTGTACGTGATATTGCGGCATCTCCTGAACGTGATACTGACATCCGGGACGCGCAGCAATTCCACGGCCTCGACAAGCAGAGCGGAGACAACCAGGATCCGCTGTACCGACTGTTCTACCGCGAAAGCAGCATCGGCAAGAAGCTGCTCGGCCAAGTCCGTCGTGATCTCGGGGACGTCCTCAAGGTCTGCCAGGGCGAATTGAAGCAGACGAACCACCTGCGCACCCTCATGAGCTCGCTGACGAAGGGTAAGCCTTTTCTCGCCCGAGTCCGCATCCGCTCTGAGCTAATGTACCGCTCCAGGTACGATCCCTGACCACTGGCGCCGCTACAAGGTCCACAAGGCCATGGCCGTCTCCGAGTGGACCTCCGACTTTGCGCGGCGGCTTGCGCAGCTGTCGCACATCGCCGGCCTCGGCAACCTCACCAACGTCGAGGTCTGGCTCGGCGGGCTCTTCTTCCCCGAGGCGTACATCACCGCGTCGCGCCAGGCCGTCGCGCACCGCAAGAAGTGGAGTCTCGAGACGCTGCACCTGCAGCTCGACATCGAGCGCGTGAACGACCCGAGCGCGTTCGTCGTCGACGGTACGTCCCGCGCCGCTCTCCCCCGCTTCGCTCGCTGACACGCAGCACAGGCCTCGTGCTCGAGGGCGCGAGCTGGACGACGGACCGGCTGACGCTGAACAACGGCGAGACGGTGCGCCTGAACCCGTCGCAGGTGCGCTGGGTGCAGCGCGACGAGGCGCGCGTCGCCGACGGCGAGACCGTGAACCTGCCCGTGTACCTCAACGCGGACCGCGCGGACGTGCTCTTCACGGTCGACCTGCCGTTCGACAGCGCCGCGGGCGCCCTGGTGGCGACGCGCGCGGTGTGCCTCACTGCCGGTGGTTAGTCGTGCTCTGGAGGATTGTAGTTTGTTCATATTGGTCGTTTGGCGGTGATACCCCACGCCTGCACGCACGCATGATACCTGTTAGATACACACTCGTTCGATGCCGGGCCGCATTTGTATAGCATGTTGTAATACCTAATAGTCTATGATTTCACGATGACAATGGTCCTCAGTGCGGGCCTGCGGGTCTGCTTGCGCGGAGGTGCGGTACACAGACTCGAGCATACCGCTGCGAGACGATCCGCTATCACCCAACGTTGAGAGTCCCTCTCAGTCAGCCTCGTGGAAGCTGTGGCCTTTTTCCCACCATGAGAAGCCCTATAGCCGTGGGAGCGAACAAACGAGAATGCTTCTGCTCAGGTAAGATAGACACGGCCTGTCTAATCACCATGCGTGTTCTGCGCCTTCCCCGTTCTCACATGGAACGTGTCATGCATGACGGAGCCATGCTCCGCGACCCGCTGCCAGCGGTGCTCGCGGCCGCGCGCTGCGTGCAGTCGCACGCGCGTGAGCGCGTGGACGTCTGGAAAGGGTCCGCACGGGCGAGGGCCCGCCGCTACGTTCGCGGGAGAAGCAGCGGCCGATGGGACGTGCGAGCACTTCTATTCCCGCACTGCGATTTAGCCTTCCAGGAGTCCTATTTATGCCCGAGAGAGATAGAGAGAAAGCGAGAGGCGGGCGCACGCCGAGCGATATATAAAGTGCCCAGCACGCCGCGCGCAGTCTAGTCGTCATCGATGGACACCTCGAGGATCTCGCCGATCCAGCGTGCGGATAGCCTGCGGGAGCGCGTGCCACGGGGCCGTCAGCGGGGGCTCCGAGGATCCGCGGGCGGCAGAAGCGGGGCACGCACCGCGTGAGGTCCTTCACGATGTAGTCCGGGCGCGCGCCCGCGGCGAGCAGCGCCTGCCGCGTGTGGGACGTGCACACCGCGACGACGGTGCAGCCGGCCGCGCGCCCGGCCGCGATGCCGGACGGCGCGTCCTCGACGACGAGGCCTGTATTTTCGTTAGCGTGTTTTGGGGGTGGGGGCGCAGAACGCACACTGCGAGGGGTCGACGCCGAGGCGGCGCGCGCCCGCGAGGTACGGGTCCGGACGCGGCTTGCCGTGCACGACGTCGTTGGACGTCACGAGGCCGAGCGGCGGGAGCGGCAGGCCGCAGCGCTCGAGCGCGCGCGGCGCGTACACGTTCGTCGCTGGCGGGGCGTCAGCGGGCGCACGCGCGCTGCGCGAACCGGGGCACGCACCGGAGGTGACGATCGTCCAGCCGGACGTGGCCTCGGGCGGGCCTGTGCCGATCTGCGGGGCGTCAGCGGGGCGCGGGTAGGGCGGGGGGCGTGGCGCACGCGGTTGAGCAGGGTGAGTGCGCCCGGGAGCACGAGGGGCCCGCCCTTGATGACGAGGTCTTCAAAGCGCACGATCTCTGACTGGGTGTGCAGACGCGCTTGAGCGGTGTTGTGTGTATCTGGGAAGAAACGGGACACGCACCTGGAGCTTCTCCTCATCCTGAATGCCACAGTACTCTTTCAGTGTGTCGTAGAGGCGCCGCCCGTGGGCTTTGTGTGCCACGTCTGCTGCGTCGAGGCCGTAGTCGGCGGCAAAGACCTGCCAGGCTTGCAGGACGCCCGGAGTCGAGTCGATTAGGGTGCTAGGGGCCGCGGTGTGATCGAGGCGTGATCAGAGGATTTGCAGTGAAATTGGTGACGCACCCGTCGAGATCGAAGAGGATCTGTGCGGGGCAGGGTGTGAGCTGGCGTGCGAGGAGGCTGGGGACGTACTCACAGCGTGCACTGGCAGGGCGTGCATGGTGGGTGGAGGAGGCAGGCAGGAAGGCGAGGCTGGGTTCTACATGGCTGCGAGTATCAGCAAGAGTCGTCTCCAATAGAATTCCTGTTTATTATCGCCAGAATTCGACCGGACCTTGAGCACATCACGGGATCTTCGAGGATACACACCTGCCAATTTCGGCTATACAGATTAGCTTCCGCTTCCGATCAGCCTTAGAGCGATTTAGCCTTTGCCTCCGAGGCGCTCTTTCCTCCACGCTCACTCCTCCTCCCAAGCCTTTGTCGAAATGCGCCCCTTTGTCGCGCCTTGTCCCAGGGGCCACCCGCATCTGCCACTCAGAGAGCTACAGGGCCACCGCCAGCCCTATAAATTTCCCTGCTCTTCGCCAAGAACACCACAACAACTCCCAGCGACCCGGTGTCCTGTCACGACTCTCCTGCACTCTCCTTATTTTTCATCATGAAGTTTTCTGCCCTTCTCGCCCTCACATGTGCTGCTCTCGCGACCGCCAGGTCAATCGGCGTCGCCCGCCGCCAAGCCTTTCTCCAGCAGAACGGCGAAGACGCCATCGCACTCAAGTAAGCTTCGCCCCCACGCGCCCGCTTACAGCATCCTCACGCGCCACACAGCGCGAAGTACGCGACGCTCACACCGGACGCCGCGTGCTCGGACGGCGACACCGCCTGCATCAACTCGTCCTTCGCCATCTGCGACCACGGCACGTACGCGCTCACGCCCTGCGCGTCCGGCCTCATGTGAGCCACTGCCCCGTCCGTCCGCGCACGTTCCCACAGCTCACGCCCGTGCCCCAGCTGCGCTGCGCTCCCGCTCGTCCTCAAGGCCGGCACCACCGTCAGCTGCACCACCGCCGCCGACCGCGACGCCCGCATCGCCGCCACTGGGGCCACCGGCGCTGCGAACGCGACCGCCGGCGCGCCGTCCGCCTCGGTGTCGGCATCAGCTTCGGTATCAGCTAGCGTCACCGCGAGTGCCGTAAGTACTATCGCCATGCTCGGAGCACGGCGCCTGACACGCCCCCGCAGATCCCGCTGCCCAGCGCGAGCGCGCCGTCCAACAGCACAAGTGGCGCCACCCCCAGCCCCACCAACGGCACGGCCCCCACCAACGGCACGAGCCCCGCCGGCGGCGACCCCCAGACGTCGCTGACCCTCGCGCCGCAGGTCATCGCCAACTTCACGTCCGACGGCCAGTCATCGCAGTGAGTGCCTCCCGGTGGCGCGCCGGCGCACGTGCTGACCCTGCACGCAGGCCCGAGCCCGGGCAGACCGCGTCGCTGACGTCGGCGAACAACTTCATCAACTTCTGCCTCACGCTGCCGCACCTGCCGCTCACGAACGGGCAGCAGCTCAGGGGCGGCTCGTGCAACCCCGCGCCGATGGGCGCCGTCGCCGCCGCGGCGAACATGCCGTCCGCGCGCTTCCTCGCGCCCGCGCCCGGCGCGGTGCTCCCCGCGCACACGACGTTCACCGTGCGCCTCGCCGTCGCGCACCTCGCGACGGGCTTCTTCGTCAACGCGGACACGAACTTCCTCGCCGCGCCGCAGCAGCTCGACGCGGCGGGCGACGTGCAGGGCCACGCGCACGTCGTCATCGAGCAGCTCGACGCCCTCGCGCAGACCGCGCCGACGGACCCGACGCAGTTCGTGTTCTTCAAGGGCCTCAACGACCCCGCGCAGGGCGGCGTGCTCAGCGCGGACGTTACCGGCGGGCTCGCGCCCGGCGCGTACCGCATCGCGTCCATCACGACCGCGGCGAACCACCAGCCGGTGCTCGTCGCCGTCGCGCAGCACGGCGCGATGGACGACATGGTCTACGTGAGTGCCCCTCCGTCTCGTGCCGCGTACCTCGATACTGACGGCGACGCAGTTTACTGTCGAGGCTGGGGCGGGCAACGCCACGAGCTCCGCCCCGGGTGGCTCTGCGACCCCGTCGGCGAGCGGCGCCGCGTCCGCTGGCCTGAGCAGCACCCTGCCGGCATCCAAGGACCTCAGCACCGCCGCGGCCTCTTCCGCGGGCCTCAGCACCACGCCCTCTTCTGCGAGCAGCACTGCTTCCACACCCAACTAACGCAGGTGCGCGCATCCCGGTGTACCCACCACTCCTGTCTTCGCTGTACTGTGTACACCGCCCAATAAATTATCACGCCCACGCTCCCTACCCTTCGCTGTATTGGCGCGTGCACACGAGCCTTCGAAGCCTTCGATGAACGTGGCCCGCGCCCGGGTGCAGTGCCCGCGTTTCTGATGTCCGTGCACCTGCATGTGCACCCTATGTATGTGCATCCGGCCCCGGGGCACCCTCCGCCGCACGCGTTCCAGAGCACGCGACGGCTGCGGGTGGCAACGCCCGCGGCGGCGGCGGCGGTCCAGGCTCCTGGGCCTCCGCGGGCGGGCGCTGGCGGCCTCTCGGGCGCCTCGCGACGCGTGCACGCGTTGGCCGTCGCGCGCGTCGCGCGCGTCGCGCGACCGCGCAGCGAGCGTCGGCGCGTGAGGCACGGTTCCCGGCAGGATCTCGAGAGGAGCGGGATTCGAGAAGCGTCGGGTGGCCCGCGCAAAGTGATCTGCGGTGGTGAACGTGCTTCGCGCGGTGCTCCGGGAGGTGGAGTCTGGCTAGGGTCCCGGTGAATGCGCTGTATTCGGGGGAAGCACGGACGCTGCAGATCCACGCGTGGTAGGGTCGTGCACACTTGGCCGCAGGACGCTGCCGTGCACAGCCACACATGCGACGCGTGGCGCCCTCCATACCGCGCACGCAGGGTCAAGCCGCGCCGCACTTAGATGTACGTGTGTGTGTCGTCGTACGCCGCGATGTCGGGTCTGCTATCGCGCGAAGACGCATCAGGCCGCCACGCAACCGGGACAGGTTTGCCTAGCTCTCGCACAGTGTACATTCGTGTGTGTCCAAACGCAGGAAGCTGCCGCCGGCGTGTTGTCGGAGACCCGCGTGTGCAGGAAAGAGACGTCGGCCTATCGGGAGACACCACACACGATCTGCACAAGGATTTGAGAGATTTTCTGGGACGGGACCAGTGATCGGGATGTGCGGAGTGAGTCGGCGGCGTACTGCTGTAACTCGTGCTGATTCCCCTCGACCATATACTCGTAGCTGCTGTCTCGCGCATTGTCTGAGAATCGTAGCAGAGCATTGACGTTCTCGTATGACTATTTTTTCTTCTTCAATGCCGCTATATTCGCCTAGAGCCCGTACAAGTTCCCGTATGACTCGCGCGGCGAGGATGTGGTTTTCACGTGTCGGCCAAAGACACAGGCATTGACAAAAAATTGACGCGGTGCGCACCGATGACGTCAATAAGTTCTGTGACAAATGCAAGGGCACGGTAGGACACTGCCTCGCTGTGTGGGCAGCGTGGCCCTGGGTGCACCTCGCCAGATCTGCACGATCGCGATGGGCGGCGCGCGCCGCATCGTAAATCAATCCTCTACGTCTACAGCTTGCAGAGATGGCGCGTAGATTGAGAGTGATATATTGCGCGCGGCAGGACGGCCTGGACGCCGACAGTCACCGACGCAGCAACCTTGGATGACATCGGGGCGGGAGAAGGCAGGTGCGTACCTGGCAGCATGTGGGAGGTAGCACACCGCGCGCCGCGTAGGTGCCGAAGAGGTCCTCCGTCGTGAGGTAACTTAGGACAAGACGACAGAAGAGGAGACGAAGGCACCGCCGAACGCGTCGTCGCTGCGAGAGACAGCGTTGGAGCCCGACGCGTCCGCAATGGGCAAAATGCGCCGATCGTGATGCCATCAGCGGGCCGCGAGCCCGAGCGCATGGCGCCGCCGCTGCGCGCACGCGAAGCGCCGAGCTGGGTGCAGCTCCACGACGCCGCCGGAACCGCCTGCGTCTCCCGTGCCACAGCAATCGCGCACCCGGATGGGCTGGAGAAGCACGTCCTGCGGGTCCATCGCGACATCTGCGCGGTGAGCACGCCCGTCCGCGCGACGTCCCAGCCCGCCGGGTCGCCACAGAAAAAACGCAAAGATTAATTAATCGCGAAATTTTGCGCACCGTAGATCTACCTGCGGTGCCCCTGCGTCCGGTTTTTCAAGTTTGCAAAGTGGGTGCGTAGCCGCGAAGCCACCGCCGTTGCCGCGCCCCCAAATCGCGTCGCGCAGGCGGAAGATCGCCCGCTGCGCGATCGACCAGGGCCTTCTCTGCCTGGGCCACGCCCGACTCGGCGCCCTCTGTCGCGATATTCGGGGCCGCGCTGGTAACGGCAGCAGGCAGCCGTGCGCGATTGCCTGTCCGTCAGCCAGACGGGCGCGCCCGCCGAAGTGTCCGCTCTCCCGCCCGCGACACCCGTCGGGAGCCAGTGCTGCGCCTGCGCGCCCGGGCATCGTTGAGCTCGCTGCGCGGCCAGCTCTTCGCTGTCTGCGCGCCGAGCTCACGCGCCTTGACGCCGCGCACAGCGTGGTTGCCCGGCCGCGAGAGCTGGCGCGAGCTCTGGCAGGACGTGTCCGGCATCGAGAACGCGAAGGTCAAGGCCGTCCGCCCCGAGAGCCAGCGCCGCGGCGTGTCTGAGGATGCCACGGCGTTCATCATCGCGTCGTCCGTGAGGAGGCTCTGATGCAGCTCTGTTATATTTTGTTTGGACGATAAGGCCAGCAACAGTGAAACAAACGGCGGCCTTCTCAACTGACTGAGCGGATCCGGTGCGTCATCAGGGTAGTCTGCGACATCTCCACCACCGTCCGTACGTTTGCACCCAACCCGCAGCACGCAGCCAGCACCCCCTCCTCCAACACCCCCGCTCCATCGCGACAAACACCCGAAGTGCGCGCCATCTCACCGCCGCGGGCGGCGCCGTGCGATGTGCAGGGTCGTCTCACGGGCACCTGACGACAGCAGCGCCAGCCCGGGTGCATTCAATTGAACGCATGCCGTACCTGCGCCTTGCCGAGACGCGCCGTGCGTGGACAGCCCGTATCGTCTCACCCAGGGCCCCCGCCTGGTGCGTCGCTGCGCCCAATGCGGCAGGAGCCTCACGGGCCCGCGGGACACTCCGTGCCCCCCGGAGATGCCAAATGCGCTGAGACAGCCTCTGATGCAGCCCTCGCGCAGCTGCCAGTAAGGGCGACCGCGACCGCGCCCTCGCACAGATACGCGCGCCCTTGGCCGCGCACACGCACCTCCCTAGATCACAAACCGTCAAGCGAAGAATAAGCTACGGCGGACGAACCAGAGCGCAGACGTGACGTGGCACCGGGCGCGCCGGAAAATCATGTGCGACAGTGTAAACAACAACGGCGTAAAAACGAATGAGGGTGGCCACGCGCCGGCCGCCGCTGGCCCCTGCTGCTGCGCCCGCCCGCGCGTCCGCTCGCTAAGGTGGACCGGATCGACCGCGCCGCGGCGCAGGAAACCGCCAGGAACAGCGGGCGCGCATGTGGTCTCGAGCGGATTGAGGGGACCTGTGGTGCGGCGGCGTTACGGACGGCGCGGTGAGCGAGGCGGCGGACGACGCACCTCGGGCGGGCCGCGCGGCAAGCGGGGAGGGCGCGCGCGGGCGGACTGGGCGCGTGTGGGCGCACGGGCACGCACGACGCATTGCACGCGCTAGTCGCTCGCGTCCGTGGAGCGGTGGTGGTGGTCCGTGAGGTGGAACATGGTGGGCCACTCGCTGAGGTGTACGTCCTGGACGTCGACGCGGCCCTCGCGGTACTTCTCCCACGCGCGCAGGTTGAGGAGGATGCGCGAGCTGAGGATGAGCGGGAGCACGAAGTTGAAGCTGTACCCCGCCTGGTACACCGCCGTCGGCGTCGCGATCGTCATCCCGATGTTGACCACGACGAGCATGAAGATGCTGGGGGCGCGCGTCAGCGCCGGGCGCGCGCGCGCGCAGAGGGCGGGAAGACGTACATGCCGCCGTAGCACAGCGCGTCGCGCACGAGGATGTGCGCGAGCCCCCCGCCGGCGTCGTCCGGCCCGCGCGTGGAGACCTGCTGCCGGAAGGTGCGCCACACCTTGTACGCGATGAGCACGAGCAGGAACACCGTGAACATCGCCCACGTCAGGCTATGCGCGCGCGTCAGCACCTCGGCGCAAACGGGCGCGGCGGCACGCACGTGATCACGAGCATCCACGTCGGGAACTTGGCCGTGCTGTCGAGGTCCGCCTTCTGCGCGAGCGGGTCGTGCGCGGCGCCCGTGCTCGGCGCGAGCGCCTGCACGCAGATCGGCGCGGACATGATGACTGCGGCGGCGGCGGGCGGTCAGCGCGCGCGCGGCGCGGGCACGCGGGCGGGCACTCACAGCGGATCTTGCCGCCGAAGGGCATGACGGTCACCAAGACCGCGAGGACGAGCACGACGTAGACGGCGTTGACGGCGTACAGCGGCCGGCGGTCTGCGCGCGCGCGTTAGCGGGTGCGCGCGGGCGACGGGGCGCGGCTTACTGTGGTTGTACAGGGCGTGCAGCCACATCTGCAGGACCACTGCCGAGCGGCGGCGCGCGCGGTCAGCACGCGCGGGAAGCGGCGGGTGGGGGCACTCACGTTGGACCAGGGACGTGCAGATCCAGGCTGTATGTCGGCGTCAGAGAAGCTTAATCTGCGGGCGTCGCTCGCGCGAAACTCACACTGCCAGCCGTTCAGGGCGCCGAGCAGCTCGCCTGCGCGGAAGCATGTGGGTCAGTGCGTGCCGGCGGGCGCGGGAGGCCGCGGGCAGGGGACTGACATCTGCCGGCGCCGACGGCGGTCAGTTGACGGGCGGCGCGCGGGGGAGGGGCTGCGACGTACCTGGCACCGGTGTGCGCGCCGAAGAAGGCAGCTGGAGCGGGGGGAGGGAGTCAGCGGGGCATCCTCGGCGGGCGATGTTGCCTAGGGAGCAGGGCGCACTGAGCAGGTACACGCAGGCCATTAGAATGGAGGAGTAACGGTTCTGAAAATTCGCGGTTAGCTCGGCGCGGGTGCGAAACGGCGGCGCTGCGACGTACGACGAGATACACTATTTTCGGCGCCGACCATGGGGAGAACTGGTGGGTTCTGTGAGCACGGCGGGCGGACGGTGGGAGGCGCGCGCGACTGACCCAGACGAGCTCCACCTAAATCGGGAAGCGCACAGTGAGCGTCTGGCGCGGGGCCGATCGCGGACGGGATCTTCCCACTCACCTCTTGGCTGAAAGATGACACTGTCGCGGAAGAAAATGTAAGAAACAAAAGGGACCTGGACGCCAGCGAAGCGACGGGCGACGCACAGAACTCATGCAAGAGCAAGACCATCGAAGAAGTGGTCGCGTACGATGTGACCTGCTTCAGATAGAAGTACCGTACGACCGACGAGCTGAGAACGGCGCCGGCCCCATCCATGCAGGCTGGCGAGTCCTGGCGAAAAGGAAGGGGAAGGGGAAGGGAGGGAGGAACTCAACAACGAGCGAACAGGTACATGGGCGGAGCGGGAGAGGCACTGCACGCCGTGCTCTCGCTGTTATATATCAGCGCGGACTCTAGGCTCTGGGCACGCCGTGCGCTAAGCGATGGTTGCGTGCCGGTCGCCAGAGGGTGTGGGCCCGCCATACGTAGCCCCGGAGAGCTGGCTCGCCTCGACGAATCACCGTCGCCGCTCGCAGGGACGCATCAGGGCGGTAGATGGCCAATTTGTCCATATAAACTATAGCGTGCCTTCGACCCGCCGATCTCGAAAGATGCAGCCGGCCCCTCGCACTAGAACCGTTTACCCGCGACCCTCACCGCCGGACAGCGACATAGCTTATATTCCACCTTCCAGCTGACAGGCCGCGCTGCTGACAGCGCGACCTCGCTTGCCCCCTCCGTCTCCCACGCTAGGCCGCGCTGTTCTTCTAGTGCTGCCCTGCGCAATTAACAGGACCCAATTTCATTATCGCCGCGGGCCAGAGCCTCACCGAAGCGAACACGCGAGTTACCAAGAAATCGTATTGCAGCATGTTACACAACTTGATGATTAGCTTTGTCTACTGTCCGTCGCGCTCATGCCTTGGGCTCAGCCTCTTCGAGTGGCGGGGGGCCGTCGTCGTCGTCGTCGCCGTCCTCGTCCACATCGTCTGATGATCCCGAGGGGCCGCCAGCACCACCGAAGGCCTCTGCACCGCCCATGGACTTCATCATCTAACGCAAACCCTGTCAGCGCGCGCGCGAAGTATGTCACGGTGAACCTTCGTACCTGCTCAAAGTCCATGCCACCTGGCATGCCGCCCATGCCGCCCATGCCTGGCATTCCACCCATGCCTCCCATGCCTGGCATGCCGCCCATTCCGCCCATGCCTGGCATGCCGCCCATTCCGCCCATGCCTGGCATGCCACCCATACCGCCCATGTCCATGTCGTCGTCCGCCGCCGCGGCGTCGCCGTCCTGCTCGTCCTCGTCGACCCACTTGCTGAAGTCGGTCTTGATGTACGGCGTCTTGATCTTCTCCTTCGTGAGGCGCTGCCAGTAGTCCGCCTGCTTCTCCTTCTTGCGGAGCACCAGCGTGAACGCACGGCTCGTGAGGTTGCTCTTCGAGTTCTGCAGGGCGTAATCAGTACGCCGCACGCGCGCAGCACCGCGCAAGGATACGCACCTCGGGGTCGACTTCTGCGAAGAACTCGAGGTTGAACTCGTAGTCCTTCACTTCGTGTCTGCAAGCCGTGCGGTCAGCACGCGGCGCGGCACATACAGTGCGCTGCACTTACGTTCCCGCCTGCGCCTTGAACGAGATCGCGGTCGCGGTGAGCTCGTACTTCAAGCTCTCGGGCTTGATGTCAGGCAGGTTCACGGTGACATAGAGGATGTTCTGCGGGCGCGGACGCGGTCACGATCAGCATCTGCAGACGCGATCGCGCAAAAAGCGACGCTTCGCACCTTTGTCTCGTCGGACTCAGAGCTGCGCTGAGCCCAAAGCACTTCAGGGTGAATAGCCATTTTGTGCGGGAGTCTGTGCGGGGTATGTGAGGCCGGTGGTCGTCGTTGGCGTCGGCGAGATAAAGCAAGAGTTTGAGGGGGTGGAAGCCTCCAGAACGCTGCAGAACACGCGTACGCGGCGGCGCCTATTCTCTGCGCGCCACCTCACCGCCCGGCGCCTGAGCGAGCCACGTGCGGGGGCGGGCGCGTCTCTCTGGCGCCCGCACCTTGGTCTCGCTCGTCACAACCTTGGCCGTTCGCGGTACAAAACCCACCACCACCACCTCCATCTCGGTCAATGTGGTGCGTATATGCGCCGCTATGCATCTGGTTGCTGAGATGGCTTATAACGCTGCAGGTGTACGCGATGGTACCTCCCACTCGTGCTGCTGCCTTTACCCATTGCTCCGCCGTACTTCTTGCTGCTGTTCTTGCTTTCCACGACATTGCATGCTAGGCCATGGTATGTCCGCGTCTATCCGACCATGACCCTCTCTCACTGCTTCTAGTTTCTACTGCATAATGCTGTTGACCGCCATGTTCATGGCTTCATGCTACTGGCCTCCCGTCTCCCTCGACGAACCTCTCAGCAGACCCTGGTCCGATAACATCACGACCTTTGGCGAGGCGTTGACATCCCGCATACCCGACCTCCCCGCCGAGCTCATGCCTGCGACTATACCCATCGTCGATCGGTGCTGGTGTGACCTGTCCATGGGCTTCTTCGAGCCCTTCAACTCCACCCGATGGGAGTGGAACAGTGTGGAAAAGGTGAAGACGGAACTGGAGCAGAGGTTGGCGGGCCGAGGTGAGAGCGACTCGCAGTCGCTCAGGGAGGAGGCCGGGGATCGCGAGAGCGAGGGACCGGCGCAGTTGCACACGGCCGGGGGCTACAGTGTGCTCTCGGGTGCTGCCAGTACACTAGCCGCTATGCAACGCAAGCTTGGCCTGGCAAGAGCCTCTGACGCGGCCGCCAACTCGACCGCCACGGCTGCGCTCGACACACTCACGAGCACCCCGCCGCCGATCGTGTTCTCGGCGCACACGACCGCCAACGACACGTTCGCCGGCGAGACGACCCTCTTCCGAGAGTACGACCTGCGACCGTACGGGTTTGACATGATTGTGGACCTGAGCTGGCCGCGGTGGCCGTAGAGGAGGCCGGGTCCGCTGTGTACTGTACACTGTATCATATCTAATTGGCGTCACTGTATTTTTGTGTGTTTTGCCTCCGCTGCGTGTGATTGGAGGCCCCGTCATAGCTGGCAAAGTGGGCCGGAAAGCGCCGGCCCTGTACGCTTACCGCGTTGGACGCGAACGGTCGCCTTGCGCTTCCAACCTCTCTGCCCCGACCATGGCCGCCTCCAGCTCCAGCAAGCGGCGCGAGCCCCGCGCCGCCGTCGACGACCTCGCAGAGGGCACCTCCGCCCGCAGCAGGCTCGACGCCGTCTCCCACGCCATCCTCTCCCCGTTCACCTCGCGCAAAGCTGACTCAAACAAGCTCCTCTCGGACCGTACGTCGCCCTCTCCGTGCTGGCACTGCTCCAGGGCTGACCCGCGGCCCTCCCCGCACAGTCGCGCCAGCGATCATGACCCCGAAGATGATCAACGGCGTCGCCAACGCCTCCGCAAAACGGGGCGCCATCGCAAGCAGCACCGGCTCGCTCTCGAAGATGGACTTCGCGGCCCTCGGCCGCGCGCCGCTCCGGCTCACGCTGAACAGCCGCCGCATCACGTCGCGCGACCTGCAGATCGTCGAGGCGACGGACGAGCTCCTCGAGGAGGACGTGCCCGAGCCCGAGGGCGTCGCGCAGACCGTGAGCCTCCTCCGCGGCTTCAACGCGACGATCCCGAGCGCAGACAAGAGCCGCTCGCGCCGCCGCCAGACACGGAACGTCGACGCCCCGCGCCTCGGCCTCAAGCGGCTCGGCATGCAGTCGCGCGGCATGCTCGCGGACGAGGAGAGCCACGACGGCGAGAGCGTCGACGGCGAGGACGACGTCGTGGTCGTCGGCGCGCGCGGGACCATAGGCAGGAAGGGCAAGGGGAAGAAGCGGAGCAGGCCCAGCCTCAGTGCGAGTGTCATGTTCGGGCGGGACGAGCTGGTGAGGCAGACGTCGGAAATCCAGCGAGATAAAGAGAATATCCACGTCCGCAGGGTACGCCATACAAAATCTGCTTCCGCTCGGCTCGTATTGACCGTCTGGCAGGCCCTCATTCACAACGAGATTGCGGAGATTACACATAAAATCGAGGCCTTGGACTCGATACGACAAAAATTGGAGCAGGATCTCCTGAAGCTTCAAGAAGATGAGTTGGAGCTTGATGACGAGCGTGCGTTGTATTGGCCTGGAGCCCATCCACACACTTACACTTTGCTCAGTGGAAGGTGTTCAAGAAAGGCTTGAAGTAGAAGAGGCCAAGAAGGGGGCATCCAAAGGCTCTCAACAATCTAGCAGTCTGCCACACACCTCGCGGAGGCGGAAAGGTGCGCATGTGTCTGTGGCAGCCCTGAAAGTACCCTAATACCGCTCTAGGGCCCGCATTCCTCCCTTCGGAGCATGAAGAACTGCCGCATGGCGTCGCTTTTATGGTGCAGTTTACGTCTGGGAAAATGAGGAAAAGCACTAACCTCAGGCATAGTCGCTAGAAGGACATACAGGCCCAATCGCGGCACTCGACTTCTCAGAACCCTACGGCACCCTTGTCACGGCGTCGCAAGAAGACTCGCAACCGCGTGTGTGGGACTTGATGACTGGCGAGGAGTTGGGGAGGCTACGAGGTCATCGGGGGACGGTGAAGTGCATCCAGGTGGAGGACCAGGTGTGTCTAACTGGCGGTGAGGATGGAAATGTGAGGGTGTGGGACCTCCGTCTTGTAGACGAAGACGAAGAGTGGGAACGCGAAAGCGAGATGGTGCACCTGAGTGACGTGCAGGAAGAGGAGGAAATCATGGACGAGCTGGGTATGCGCACCGACACAAGTGACTCCATCAGGCAGGGCACAAGTACGGCTGGTGGCGAGGAGGAGAAAGGTGGCCCCTGCACACGCCTGCTTGAAGGGCACACCAAGGCGGTGACCGCTCTGTACTTCGAGGACCAGTGCTTGGTGAGTTCCGTCTGCCTCTTGTCTCGTATCTCATACCTATCGGTACCAGGTCACCGGAGCTTCGGACAAGACCATGCGCCAGTGGGACCTGAGCACTGGGCAGTGCGTCATGACGATGGACATCCTCTGGGCGATCTCGCACCCGCCGGCGGCGGTCCCAGGTGCCGCGATGCCCAACGCGCTCTTCCCCGGCGCGGCCGCGGCCGCGGGCACGTTCGCGGTCCCGACGCCGCCGTTCGCGGACGGCACGTGGGACATGTACCAGGACTTTGTCGGCGCGGTGCAGTTCTGGGGCTACGCCCTCATGAGCGGCAGCGGCGACGGCGCGGTGCGTATGTGGGACATGCGCACCGGGCAGCCGCACCGCACGCTCCTCGGCCACACCGCGCCCGTGACGTGCCTCCAGTTCGACGAGCTGCACGTTATGACGGGCAGCCTCGACAAGTCGATACGGGTGAGTGCACGCTTTGTCCGCTGTTTGCTCCCCGGAGCTGACGGAAACCCGCAGATTTGGGACCTGCGCACCGGCGGCATCTTCGAGACACTGAAGTACGACCACCCGGTGACGGCGCTCCAGTTCGACACGCGCAAGATCGTGGCGGCGACGGGCGAGAACGGGGTGGACGTCTACAACCGCACGAGCATGCAGCACTCGCGCCTGCTCACGAACGGGCACACACGTCCCGCGGAACGGCTGCGGTACATGGACAAGTACCTCGTCTCGGGCGGGCGCGACGCGACGGTCAAGATCTGGGCTCTGTAACGACGACCGGCACCCCCGGTTCCGCGGACATCTATTGCGGCGATACTAGCTTCTTTCCGATATCCTACCAGCGCACACCAATCCCGATAGACAATGCATGCTACTATACAACCTGTAATATACGTACAATCTGTGGCCATCCCATTCATGCTCGCAAACCTCCGCGGAGATGGTGTGAATTCCGGTACACCTGAAGGTTTAGATTACGGGGCTACGGTGGTACAAAGCGATGAGATACACAAGGCTTCGGACGGTATAAATTATATGCCAACAATGGTGACTAGCTGTACACAATGCCAAAGAGCTCTTCATGGTATGTAGATCTTAGAGAATCCTTCCACACTGCAAGGTACGGTCAGTATTCAATCCTCCAAAAATAGCCGCCGCCACTCACGGTCTGCGACAACACGGACACAGGTGCTTGGACGCGGCGCTCCGGCTCGCCAGGTTCTCGCGGCAGTCGTCGCACAGCGCAAGGCAGCGGCACGGCCAGCAGATGATGTCCCGCGGCTCGACCGTGCAGATGACACAGTGCCGGCGCGCGTCGAGCGTGCCCTCGTCCGCGGCGTGGCCGCGCGCGGCCTCGCGGCGCCCCTGCACGAACGCGCCCCAGTCGCCGAGCTCGCCCGCCGCCGCGGGCGGCGCGCGCCCCGCGACGATGCGCGAGTAGCGCCGCCGCGTGAGCGGGGACGCGTCGGGGTTCGTCATGTGCGCGAGGAGCAGCGGGGCGGCGCCGCTGCCGCTCGCGGTCGCGGAGAGGTCGGCGTACAGCACGAGCGCGTCGGACGCGCTCTCGTCGTTCGGGTCGCCGTCGTCCGGCTCCGCCTCGTCGTCCGACGTCGACGGCGAGTCCGGCGCGGAGGCCCCCGGCTCGAAGTCGTCCTCGTCCTCGCTCAGCTCGTCGCCGCGCAGGAACCGCTCGTAGACGTCCGCGTCGACAGCCATGACGTCTTCGTCCACCGGATCCGCATCCGTGGTGGGTGTGGGCAGCGGCGGGGTGGCGTCACGGGTGGCGTGTCCGGGCCGTCCTGCTCTAAGTTTAGCCCAGAGGGTGCGCACGGCACGCCGCAGGATCTGCCACATCCCGAGGAGGAACCTGCCGAGCTCCTTGGTCCACGTCGCGTTGACGAGGGCGTCCACCCAGGCGTCCGAGTGCCGTGACGAGACCTTGACGTTTTTGATCTCATTGGCAAAGCCGTGCGCCTCCCGGGTGCTCTTGCTGTGCGTGATGGACACCACCCCAGCGCGGTTTATCTCCACTGTGCTGCGCTCCGGCTGGAGGGGCGCGCGCGATATGTCGCCTGCGGCGTCCGTAATGTTGCCGACCTCGTTACCAAAGCCGGCGACGCTCGTCGCCTCAAGACTGGCAGTGCCAAGGCGGAAGAGCACGACGGAGAAGTCTTCGTCCCACTTCGGCATGAGCGTCGCAGCGTGTCCAACAAGCGGCTTGGTGATGCTGCCGTTGAGGAGCAGCTGCGTCAGCGCGTTGAGCGTGCAGGTGACGAGCGTGACAAAGAGCAGGAATGACTCGACGAAGTTGGGCACAATGTTCGGGAGCGGATAGGACGACGGGAAACACCAGACCACGAGGTGGAAGTGGATCAGGGACAGAACGCCGACGATGGTGGTCGGAATGAGGCGTTTGCGGCCCCAGCGTTTCTTGACTTCCAGACAATGTGTCATGGTGAGCTAACAAAAGAGTTTGGCACATGATATCCAAATGGACGAGAGGAGTAGAAAATACCCACCTGCAAGAGCGGCAACATCATCGTGATGAGGACATGGACATCCGGTCGCGAGGCCAACCCCCGGCCCTTGTGAATGTGTGTCATGGGAGACGCATACACATAGAGCACGAAGGAGTACCCAAACTTTGTGTGGAATCATAAGACTATGTTATGACATCCATGGGAACTGGTTGCGGAACTCACCAGGTTGAACGGGGCGTTTCCCGTTGAATGGGACGCCTCCATTCCGCTCGTGAGCGAAGAGATGAACAGGGCGACACAAACAGAGATGAACGTCGACCAGCAGAGTTCATCCATCGGCTTTCGCTGCGCCCACTCGCCCAAGGTCCGGACAAGGCTGTTCGTGGAATCCGGGTATAGCTGCGCCGTCTGTAGTAGGATTACGGACCATAACGTGAGGCTCTTGAGTAGTAGGTAGATTGACGGTGTTCGGAAAACCAAGCGGGATCGGGTTGACGAGAGATTGACCGGGACGAGAGCGCGTAGCAGCCTAGTCCAGATGCGCCGGCCGAACCGACGCTCGATGGACCGTATCCGCCGGTGGTACGACGAGTGCCGAGGAGGAACTACAATGTTCTGCACTCTGTTCAGGAGGAAGGCCTGTGCGCTGTGAGCAACACGACGCTTCGAGCGCACTGCTTACACACCATGAAGAACAGGCCGACGAAGTAGCCCGATGTCAGGAAGCCCCACGGGCCCGGCAGCGGAGCGAGACCCGTCTCGCGCATGCGCTGCTGAGCACGGGCTACACGGGCGTCGGCCGAGTCGCCTGCTTGTGGCTCGCTGGCCGTGTAGGGCTGCTCGAGGAGGTTGTCGAACTGGCGCATGCGCCCGAGCATGCGCGACGGCAGACGAAACAGATGCCGTGCCAGCTTGTATGCGAAGCTCGTGCTATTGTCTGCGAGCGCAGGCAGCGATGCCTGCGCAGCGGTGGCTTCGGGTGTTGCCTGCATTATCTGGGCGAGATGGGAGACATGAGGAGGGATGCGGTGCGGAGGTCGTCGTGCTCGCCGTTGGGCGTTCACGCTCCCCGTCGGCGATCGCAGGCTCAGAATGGCAGATCAGAGATAAGGGCGATTAGATGCAGATGCGTCCGCTACCCCGCATTTTGATGACCGCGGGTGGAGGTCAGCTGTGTCTGTTTGCCTGAATGGCCACATCTGCCGCAGAAAAGGATCATATGTTCTGGGGAACTGTGCCTCAATCTGTGGCGGGAGATGGGCCTTACGAGATCCCTGTCTTGTCGCACAGGGCGCCACAGGCAGAGGCACAGTCACCTGAGCATGGTCCAGCTCTCGCCGCCCGTGCACTGCCAGGACGGCCATTGGCTCCTCGTGGAACGGATATCCGAACCTTGTCATGCCCAGGAGCGTTCCCCAGGAGCGCGAGGCGCTGCACTTAGCTCCGTGACTGCACTGCGGATGGGACTAGCACAGTGCCGCCCAAGCAGAGCTATAAAGGCGGCTGTCGCGCACCAGAGGCACGCATCCCCCAGCCCCTCGCCACGCCCCTCACGCCTGCCAAAGCGTACCACCTCGTTTCTCGCCCTACTCCCACCTTCGCCCAAAACTCCACCACCGCCAAGCACCGCTTGCTGCGCTCACGATGCCGCGCCCCACCTCGCTGCTCTCCCTTGGCTCGAAGAAGTCGTCTGTGAGTTCCCACACGCGCTGCTGCGCGCAGACACACCAGTGCTCACACCGCGCCAATCGCCGCAGGATTCTCAGCGCGCGAACAAGCGCAGTTCGCTGCTCTCCACGGTCTCAACGGGCTCCCAGGCGATATCCATACAAGTGAGTGGCTTGGCGCCGTGCTGCCGGCCGTGGGACTCACAGCGCGCAAACTAGCTGCCCATCTTCGACACTGCTGCGCACCTCCGTTCACCGTCGGACGGCGTTGCGGAGATGCTCGACGATGACAATTTCGCCTGGGGCAGTCCCACGAGCCCGCGGACGGCCCGCCGCAAGAGTAGATTCTTTTGGTGATTTGTGCTCCCCCGCGGACCGCTCCCCCATGCATTATGATGCCCTGCATCAGGAGACACTTACGTTAAGGATACCCCTCTTGTAATTTGTACGACTTTGGATACAACGTTCACGGTAGCCCACGGACATTTGACGACCCAATGATACGCACGATACACATGACCTTCAACATACCTATTATTGCGCGACGTCTGTTGGCCGAGAAACGCCTCGTACGACCGAGCTCAAGCACGTACTATTCTTACACTAGTGCACAGAAATCCAGAAATCCAGAGATACGAACGTCCGTGGGTGCGCCAGGGAAGCAGTGGCCACACCCATCACAGCCGCGCCTGCGCCAAGACGAACTGCGAACTCTTGCGCGACTTGACCTTGTCCACGTCCGCCATGGTAATAGGCCGGCACTCGCACGCGTGGTTGTAGCCAAGCCTGCTCAGGGTTCAGGAGGCGGTACACGCCACGGCGAACTGCGCGACGCACCTGTCTCGGCCGTCTGGGCGGCCAGGCTTGAAGAACTCGGGCCTGCGGAGCAGCGAACACACGACGGCGCCACCCAGGCCGATATTCTGCACGAGCCCGTACTTGCCGCGCGCGTCAGGCACGTCGAAGAGCCCTGGGGCCTGCATGGGGCCAGCCCCTGGGGAACACCGTTTAGCAGAGCCATTAATCAGGGGGAACCAGCGCGCTCTCACATTCCCGTAGCTGCACTGCAGATCGTGCCGGCAGAAGTCAGCGATGGAGACATGGGACCGTGGCGTATGGAGACGTACTCATGATGTAGAAGTGCATCCCCAGGCCCGTCGCGCCGAGCGGGTGTCCCTTGGCCTCGAGCCCGCCGCTCGGGTTCACCACATACTTGCCGCCGTACTGTTCTGCCGTGTCAGCACCCCACCGCCCCAAGACGCCGCAGCACGCACGGTGTTGTCGCCGCGATCCACCATCTTGTGCGCCTCGCCCTTCTTGCAGAGGCCAAGAGCCTCGTACGTGATGAGCTGCGCACGGCATGAGCCTCCACTCCGCCCACGTCAACAGCACCCACGCACCTCGTTCGCGGAGAAACAGTCGTGGAGCTCGACGACGCCGACCTGATCCCGTCCGGCACCAGGCGCGAAGCCGGCGTCGGCAAAGACCTTGTCGGCGCACGCCTTCGTCATGCCGTAGCCAACGACGTTCATCGCGCTGCGGCTCTCGAACGCCGTCACGTCGTCCGTCGTCAGAGCTGAGGCAATGACCTCGATGGCCTGGTTCTCGAGGCCGTGGGCGTGCACGAAGTCCTCCGAGGCGAGGATGCAGCAAGCAGCACCGTCCTGAGGTGTAGATTTATGAGCTAGAGACAGAGGGCGAAGGGAGGGACGTACGGAAGTCGGGCTGCACATAAACTTCGTGAGTTGCTTGTTGATCTTCGGAGCCTTCAGCACCTGTTCGACACTCCAGCCGTCGCGGAACTGCGAGTACGGGTTGTTCACGGAATGCTTGTGGTTCTTCGATGCTAGAAACACGGTCAGCATCACCGAGCGACGTGCCTCACGCCGCTACTCACCGATCTTGGCCAAGTGCTCGATACTCGCGCCATACTTGTCGATGTACTCCTGGCCCGCGTTCGCAAACATGCGCGGCGCGCCAGGACCGTGGTTCTCTCCGGTGCTGATGTTCTCTTCAGCCTCTAGGGTAGCGAGGTTGAGGATCTCGCCGGGCGAGCGGCGGTCGGGGAAGTTGCCCTTGAGGCTGCCGGGGCGCATGCGCTCGAAGCCGAGCGCGAGCGCGCACTCCACGAGGCCCGCCTTGACGAGGTTGTTCGCGTTGTACATCGCGGTGCTGCCCGTCGAGCAGTTGTTGTTCACGTTCGTGATGGGAATGCCCGTCAGCCCGAGGTTGTACAGGGCGCGCTGCGCGGTGACATGAGCCGGCACGCGGGGAAGCTATTGGCTGGAATGCGCACCTGGCCCGACGTGGAGTCGCCATAGCAGTAGCCCACGTACGCGGCTTCGACGTCGTCGTAGGTGATGCCTGCGTGGAGGTCAGGCCTGCCGCAGCGCACGCGACAATGGGGTCACACGCACCCGCATCGAGCAAGGCCTTTGTGGCGGCTTCAAGGCCCATCTATGAGGCAGATTCTTTGAATACGGGACTCGCGAACCAGAGCAATGGGACGCACGTCTTCGACCTCCCGCTGTCCTCTCGGCTGCACACACATGAGGCTGAGTATAACACCAGGGATTGCAGGGCACACCTTGATGAACGCGGTGCATCCTGCACCAATTATGAACGTCCTGCGACCGCGAGCTGGCATGGTGGTGGTAACAAACCAAGGGAGTGGTTACGCATCACGGCAGCCCTGGGTATATAAGCTCAAACGGGAGAGAGGGTCGAGGATTGTGATTTCCCGGCTTCGGGGAGAGCGGGTTCAGACTTGGGCGTCATTCGGTCACTCAGCTTGACGCGTCGGCGTGACGGCGGCCCACATTTCAGTCTCGCTCCCCTACCACCACCACGCCCGGAAGGATGTCTGTACTGCCGCCAATCTACTACCACCGTTTCCGCTTGCCATTGCCCTACGTCCGCACGCTCGCGCTGCAGGAGCAGCTCCAAAACCTCCAGAAGCAGCGGCGGAAAGAGGACGGCTCACACAAGGACCTGCTCCTCCTGCTCGAGCACCGCCCGGTCTACACCGCCGGGCGCCGCCAGCGCGCAGGCGACGCCGCGGTGCGCGCCGACGAGGCGCGCCTCACGCGCATCGGCGCGGACTTCGTGCCGACGCAGCGCGGCGGGCAGTACACCTTCCACGGGCCCGGGCAGCTCGTCGGCTACCCGCTGCTCGACCTCGGGCGCACGCGCCCGCCGACGGGCATCCGCGCCTACATCTGCGCGATGCAGCGCGCGCTCCGGCGGCACCTCGAGCGGGCGCACGGCCTGCCGAGCCTGGGCGCGGGCGAGACGGGCGTGTTCCTCGACGCGCACACGAAGATCGCGAGCATCGGCGTGCAGGTCCGGCATCGCCTGACCATGCACGGCTTCTCCCTCAACATTACGCGCGAGCCGCTCAAGTGGTTCGACCAGGTCGTCGCCTGCGGGCTCGAGGACGTCAAGGCGGCGTGCATCGCGGGCCGCTCGCTGACGCAAAGCCCGGATGCCGTCACCGTAGACGGCGAAATTGCGGGCTTGGTGCGCGAGCTTGGCGTCAACTTCGAGCGCGACATGGCTCCACTGGACTTGAAGGAGGAGCCGGAGATTGCTCAGATGATTGAGGAGGTGGAAGAGGAGGCTAGGAAGGCAGGGGATTGGCCTCGAGAACCTTTGGCGCAGGCGTAGCACTGTCCAGCGTGTATGCTACCTTGGCGTACGTGTGCGGTCATAGCAGCTATAGACTAATATACACCTCGATTTTCCAGGCTATGAGCACATTTGTGTCTTCAAAGCAAGCATGTGACGGCGCCGCATTCTCCCCGTGCGCTTTGCTTCAAGTTTTACGCCCTCCGTTGGAGGCTGCATCCATTATCCTCAGCTTGCGGATCTTGCACACCGCGGATTGTGCATGCAGCCTCCTCCAGAGCTTCCGCATAAAAAACAGCAACCGGTGCGTACAAAGAGGAGGACTCGGCGCCACATCCCAAATCGGGACTCGACCCGTAAGGCGTTTCTCGATGGGAACCCTCTGGGCTGACAGCCTTTGCCCGCGCCGACGTCACTGCGCTGTTGCAGGTACTGCAGTGTGACGTCGAGAGGCTCTACGAGCCCCTGCCCAAGAGGCTGACCGTCCTCTTTGGATGATTCCGAAACCCAATTTCCGAAGCCTATAATAACGGCTGGCAGCTCGAGGACGGGCATCCACCCTCCTTTCCTCCTTACGCCCATCTTCCCCCTCTCCTTCTCTACCCTGCCCGCTGGTCCGGCATGGCTCCCGCAAGACGTCAAGTGGAAGACAGAAAACGCGCGGTGCAGTGTCAAGAATGGGTCTTCAAGAACGTGGGCGAAGAGTCAAGACGGGTCCTCAAGCACGACGCCTTCAGCTCCGGTGGCGCGGAGCGGTCGGCGAGGTGATACGTTTCTGTTCGCCGGCTGTCTGAGCGCGGTTCTCATGTATCGCCTTCCGCTCTTCACCGTCTTGCTCTAGACTCTCGACACCGATGTGTACAAGACATCAAGTGCAAGACGACGACCGCGCAGTGCAGTGTCAAGAATGGGTCTTCAAGAACGCGGGCGAAGAGTCAAGACGGGACCTCAAGCACGACGCCTTCAGCTCCGGTGGCGCGGAGCGGTCGGCGAGGTGACACGTTTCTGTTCACCGGCTGTCTGAGCGCGGCTCTCATGTACTGCCTTCCGCCTCTCACCGTCTTCCATCCAAGGCTCGCCCAGCACAGACGCTCTCGCAAGACATCGCACGTGACCAGGAGGAGGGGCCAGGGGGTGTCAGCCGTCGGACGCTGCTTGAGGCCTGGCCAGCCGACGACGGCAGCTCTCGACGAGGGTCAAGAGTATCGTCTTGTCGCCGTCCCCTTGTGCACGCTGCTCACACAGTTTCCCACAGTTTCCACTCCGCCAGGATTCAAGACCTCCTCGTGCGCCGTTTTCCGCTCTCCGCTCGAACACCTCTGCGTTGACCGTCCCCACAGCGTTATTATAGGCACGACTGTCGCTCGGCTCGCTACTCGACACCTCCTGGACTAGTCGGAAAGCGGGGCTTGAGGGTTGATCTCCGACGACGGCCTGCCTGCTCTCGACTCATGGTTTGCCCCGTCTTCTCGCTTTCTCGGCATGTCAGCTTGCTCCCATGTACACCGTTGTGTGCCGCTGACTCTCACAGCTCCTGGCGCGCTGCATTCGACTACATGTCAGCCTCTTGGTGCGTGCTGTGGCTATCCTTACTGTGTCATATCGCTCACGCTCTTATATCTAGCTCGCCATCGACAATTAGTTCGTGCTTGCCCTTTGGCACGCATTCCATCCTTCCCCAAACCTCACGCTGATTTCCTCCTCACAGATCTGTTCGGGATACGTGGTGCGCTGGGCGTAGGTGGTGTCGGGGGTGCGGTGTGGCTGCAAGGCGAGGTCTGGCCAGCCCCGTCTTGCAGCCACATCCACTCTCGGCACCGGAGGGGGGGGGGACGCGGCGAGGAGAGCTGAGGTGAGTATACTCCTCTTATGCTCGTACGACCTAGCTAACCCTAAGGCAGGGTCGTGCGCGGGGGTTGGGTGGAATGTCGGTCGAGACGTCCGGTCGCAGGCATCACTCTCAACCGTTTGTCGTCAACTTCTTAGCCCGGTTGTGCGCGCTGACGCCTTGCCATCGCAGAAGACGTATCCGCGAGATACTCCGCGCGCACACGCCCCGTAGCTCCCATCGCCGTCGGACACGGTCTACCCCACTCAAGTGCCAACTGTTATGCCGCGGAGAAGGTACGAGCATCTCTCAGTGTTATGTTAATTCGACGCTGATCAAGAGCCGACAGATAGATGCTTTGCGGATTTCCCATGTTCCCTGGATTCTTTCTCGATTCTCGCTTTGCATGTCAGTGGTAGCACGCTTTGTGTTTTGTAACGGAAGGGTAGCGCGGGGTCGTGGCGTGGCTGCAAGGCGAAGTCTGGCCAGCTTCGTCTTGCAGCCACATCCCGCTCTCGCGTGCGGTGAGGGAGGAGGTGGAGCAGAAGGGCCTCTGCGCTATATTTGTGTCCGTGTCGCGTTCTCTTCGGGCGCCTATTGTGTGCCTGGTCCTTGTGGCGCGCTGCCGGCCATGTGGCTTTGGAGTCTCCCGCCGCTGTCGATGATCCTCTTCTTCTCTTTCTTCTTCCCCGTCATCCATGCTCCCCGTTTCTTGGATACCCTCGCACATTACTAGCTTGTAGACTACCTAGACCAGCACTGACGACATCATGACCACGAACAAAGCTTCTCCGCATCCCGACCATCTCGCCCTCCACCCCCACCCATCCAAACTCGCCCGCCCGCTGCCCTTCTTCCACCCCACTCATGCCCTCCTCGTCTCTCCAGACGCCGCGCAGATGGACGAGCCCACAGACGCGACCCACTGGTCCTCACGCGCCTCTCGCAAGAACCGCTACACGCCCAAGCAGGTCCCGCTGCAACGCCTGCCCTCCGACCCGGAGAAGTACGCGCACCCCCACTCCGTCGTCCTCGCGCAGAAACGCGTGCGGCACCCGCAAGCGCGCCTGAAGGTGCACCTCGCGTGGGACGTCTCGTTCTGGGTCGCGGTCGCGTTCGTGCTCGGCTCCGCCGCCTGGGTGCGCCCTGGTCTCTCTCTGCTCCTCCACTCCTTTTCTGACGGGGACAGCTAGATATGCAACGGCCATTTATTGTACACGCCGCTCTCGCCGACGCCGTCGCCGCCGCACGCGAACGCCGCCGCGTGGCTCGCCTTCGTCGGCGGGACGGCCTTCGAGGTCGGTGCGTACCTCATGTACGTCGAGAGCCTGCCCGCAAACACGGGGCACGCTGAGCTCTACGATGAGTTCCGCGCGCACCTCGCGAAGCTGAGCGGCAAGGTGGCGAAGCACGTGGCGAGCCGAGAAAGTGACGAGGACAGCGCAGCCGGGAAAGCAAGGCCGAGGTTTCGTTGGATGTGAGTGCGCCCTGCACCGTGCGCGCGCACATGACGGACGTGGCACCACAGCGGCGCCGGCTCTCCGCGCGACATCGGCTTCCTCGCGTCGCTCATCCAGCTCTTCGCCGCGAGCGTGTTCTGGATCTCCACCGTGTACGCCCCCTCGCGCTTCACACGCCAACCCTAAACTCACGCCCGTGTCCAGCACGGGCCTCCCGAATGTGATCCCGACGCTGGCGCAGAAGAACACGGCCGTGAGCGTCGTGCTCTTCTGGACGCCGCAGGTCGTCGGCGGCACCGGCTTCGTCGTCGCGTCGCTCCTGCTCATGCTCGAGGAGCAGAAGGCGTGGTGGAGGCTCGCGCCGCTGCGGCTCGGCTGGTGCGTCATTATTCCTTTGGCGTGCGACAATAAAAGAATATCGACGATGTGCTGTCCAGGCAGGTCGCAGTGTGGAACCTCGTCGGCGCCGTCGGCTTCACGCTCTGCGGCGCGCTGGGGTACGCCGCTGCGGCGTCTTCTGGCGTGCGTCCTCTGCCTCAGCTACCGTGCCGAACACTACTGACACTCGTCGTGTAGGCTAACTACCAGAGTGTGCTCTCGACTTTCTGGGGAAGCTGGGCGTTCATGATCGGCAGCGTCATCCAGCTCTGGGAGACACTCTGGCGCGAGGACCCGGAGGCGAGTGGCTAGTGCTCGTGATATGGACTGTGTTATTTCTCGGGAGTGTATGATACAGTTGATACCCACAGCTATACACGACGTTGACATGGGCGCTCAGGATCGAAAGCGTCATCCAGCTCCGGGAGACATTTTAGCGCGAGGATCCGGACGCAAGTGGCTAACGCTGGTTACATAACAGCATGCATAGGTTCCGTAGCTACCACCAATACTTCAAGGAAAAATCATACCACAGCCGTCTCGTCCGCTCGTCCCGCTCGATATCTGCCTTCAGCTTCTCACACAGAGTCCGGTACGTCTCTATATCAATCGCATCGCTGCGCCACGATCTTACCCTGTCGCTGATGCCACGGGATCCGTGGTCCTTGACGGCATTGACGACGTATGTCCGTACGTCGTCCGCAGTGATCCTTGGCATGGGTTTGTCGGGCAAGTTGCGGAGGTGGTCCAGATACTGAACGGCGTAGGCGCAGAACTTTATGAACTCGTCGGCGAGGGAAGAGCCACGCGGTGGTGTCTGGGGCTCATCTTGGTGTCCTCTCGACTCCTCGTCCTGCAGCCCCAGCTTATTAGCACATGGACGTAGCGAACAATACCTGCCCGCGTACGGGAAATCAGATAGAAATCAATGACCACGTACCCCGAGCGAGGGCGGCCCAAATATCATGTCAAGCCAGGCCTTAAAATGTTCTTCGACTGTACTAGACGTCGTCGTCAGCCCCACGACGAACGCAACGGGCAACTGAGCACTCCGGAGGAACTCCACCTCCAGCCTCTCCAGCTCCTCCGTGGGCGCCGCCCGGCTCAGGTGCGCATAGAAGCACGTGCTGACGTATCGCCCGTACAGCACGCCCTCGCCGCGCTCCTCGCGGCACGCCGCCAGCACGTCCGTCGCGTTCTCCAGCGCGAGCGCGCCGAGGCACACCGCCGCGAGGCCCGCGTGCCCCGCGCCGCGCTCGACGTGGTACAGCGCGTCGCTGCAGCGCGCGGCGTCGAGCAGGAACTCCGCGAACGTCGCGTGCAGCGGCGCGACGTGCCCCGCGGCGTCGACCGCGAGCGCCGCGCGCAGGCGCCCGAGCATCGCGCCGACGTCGCGCGGCGCCATGCCGAGCGGCACGGGCACCGCGCGCGCGAGCCGCGTCTGCACGGCCGCGCCCTGGCAGAGGTCGTGCCCGAGCGCCGCGAGCGTGCCGGGGGGCAGCGGGCGCTGCGCGAGCGCGACGAGGGTGAGGAGCGCGCGCAGGTGCGCGTGCAGGCGCGGCGCGTTCTGCAGCTGGGTGCGCGGGAAGGCGGCGCGGAGGATCTGGAGGTAGAGCGAGTCGAGGGGCGAGAGCTCTTCGCCTCTGGCGGACAACGCGAGGCGGAAGCCCTCCTCGGGGTAGTCGCTGTAGGTGTCGAGGACGTTCACGGCGATGCGGGCGAAGATGAAGACGCCGCCGGCACGCTGGATGAGGTCCCGGAGGGGCCGTGGGTCGGCGCGGAGGAATTGGGCGTAGGTGCCTATCTTGGGCACCGTGTTCTGCAGGTAGAGGGCCACGTCGCCCCAGGAGGCGGAGGCGTCCCCCAGGTCCTGGTGATGGACGATGCCGGCAGCATCCCGCGACGTGATGACCAGCATGATATGGGGTTCTGGTCTCGACGCAGCGAAGACGTACAGCCAGGGCAAGGCACGGACGAGCGTGAAGAGGTACTTGAGCGACTCAGTCATGAGGTCGCTTTCTTGGCACTCGTCCAGTCCGTCAAGGACCAGTACCACCCGGGTGTCAGGCTTCAGAGATTTCGAGGCTGCTGTGAGGGGTTTGAGGAGCAGCTCTTCGAAAGCGTACTGTATCTGCTGCCGGTCACCCTGCTGAGTATATTTGCGGCAGGCAGCGGCGATTTGAACCTGAAAGGCGCGATGCGAAGCAAGCTGGCGTGCAATCGTTGAGAACAGCAGAAGGGCGGAGCCATTATCTCTGCCTCCACGGACGAAGAAGAAAGACGCGCCCAAGAGAGTGCCAGATATCTTGCCGTCAGAGAGGTGTTTGCACAATCTGTGGGCGATAGCCGACTTTCCGAGACCGGCGCCGCCACTGAGGAAGTAGAATCGCTCCAAGGGATTTCTTGCTAGACGACCCGCTGACCAAGAGGTCAGATCGCTGAAGAGATTCGTGCGTGTACCGTCCATGAAGCCGCTCTTGAGATGGTCTACGGCACGAAATCCAGCATCAGCCCAAGCCAGCTTGTCAATGGCCTTCTCTTGCTCTGTTATGATTCGGGTACGTGGCGTCAGAGCATGGGGACGCAAACTCCGTAATACTGCTCACCAGCTCCTTGAAGAAGATATTTGATCTCTTGAATTCCTCGATCAATAGCGAGCTGGCTCTTGAGCTATGAACACGAGTAAGCTATGTCTAATGTTGGGCGGATGCGATCGGTCTGACCTGAAACGCCTCGATGGCACTAGCGAGCTCACTCTGCATGTCTTGCAAAATGCCTTCGTTTCGCGAGCCTTGGAAAACTTCCTTCACAAACCCTCTCACACCCCGTCGCTCCTGGAGAGATCCTACGCGCATCTTCAGCTCCCGGATCAACCTGCGATAGCATGAGCATTTTGACATAAGACTATTCGGGACGCGTTTACCTGGTCAACACTGCGATTGCTTCCTGCAGCTCTCGCGAATGCGCGATCTCGTCCATTGCCCTCATCGTCTGCTCCTCGTCTCCGCCATAGCTATTTGCGAATGTCTTCGCCCTGGCAGTAACCGACTCGATAAGGGCACCTAGGCTCTTGACCTTATTCTCAAAAGCGTTCCGTGACTCTTGGTTCGCGCGTGCCACCTGAATCGTGCTCAGCCATCCCTTCTCGTCAGATAATGAAGACGATCCGCTCACCTTCACACTGTCTACGATCACAGACAAAGCCTTCGGGATGAGACCCAGGCCGGGAACGGGAACAAGGTCGAGCCCGGTCTCAAGAACGTCGAGGACGGGGCTCGCAAAGTCCAGTGCGGTGTCTAGCATCTCGCCTCCGCGCATACGCGGAGCCATGACTGGCGGTCCAAGGTCGCACGAAGGGGTGGGGGCTCAGAAGCAAGAGCGGGCGACCCGCTTGACAGGCAAACATGCTTCGGCCTCGTGAGTGAACGTTACTTCAAGGCACGGAGGTCACGAAGATCTGGCACGCCTGCGCACAACGTGGGGGATACATAGAAGGGGCTGGCGACAAGCTGGCGACCTAGAGATTAATCAGTCGTGATTTTCTCGGCTTGATCGAGACACCTTGCCACGTAGCGCATTATCTGTGTCGCTTCGCGGAATAGCAGGGGGCCAGTACAGGCGGCAGCTGTCGATGCAACGCGTGCTTGTCGATTGGGCGGAGATGAATAGCAGCAACCGCACATGGAAAGCGAGGCAAGCTGCCTCGCGTATCCCACTCCTACAAGGGTCCAAGCAACGCCTTACCACGACCAATCTGCTGTCGATTAAAGAGTCAGACAGCTATACGATGAGTCTCAGCCACCTTCAAGCTTGAGTACTTGAGTCCCCGACACCCATTACGCCTGTGGCTAAATTAAAGCGCCGATTGAAATGAGACGCCACGAATTCGGGTCGGATGCACGCTCGCTACTCGTGCCTTGGTGTGACTGCACTGCGGCAGCATACACGTGTTGACAGTGTGGCCCTTGCGTGAAACAAGTCACTGGTAATTCCTCGATATTGACTTTGACTGTCGCGAGATAAACCCAGCCGTCCTCTCTACTCGGCCACTTCACTACCCACAGAGGATCTGCTGCTAACCTGCATCGATTGTCTTGACAAAAAGATGTCTACGCAACTACCTCTATGCAAGGCACGTCAGACAGTCAAATAGTCACCATTGGTAATCTGATGCCTCTCTCTTCGCAGAATTGTCATGCCAGGCCCGTCTACGTCGACGAGAGAAGAGGTAGGACCGCGCTGTTTCCCTCTGTCACCTCAATACCCAGACTGTCTATGCCATAGTGCATGACTACTGCGGACGCACCTGCGCGCAGCTGTACCAGGACAGACTTGCACGCGAAGACATGCAGTGAGTATCCCTCTCGGCTGCACCGCAGCACGAGGCCCTAACGCTTCTTGGTGAGGGCACAAGGGAACGTGCATATCATCTACCCACATCCTCGTGTCCAGCCCAGCTTTGTCGATCGCCGCGTCCAACCTAGCTTCGCTGAGCCTCTTGTACAACCCAGCTTTGTTGATCCTCGTGCCCAGCCCGACTTTGCCGTTCCTCGTATCCGGCCCGAATTTGTTGATCCTCTCGTGCAGCCCGACTTTGCTGTCCCGAGAGAATACGATGGCGTAGGGCAGACAGGCACCTCGAACAGTGTCTCGTCTGCTGACCCTCGTCGTGGTGCCTACGCGGACATGGACAACAGCGGCGGTGAGTCGCGCTCCAGGACGATGTTTGCCAGAATTATCATATGTGATTCAGTATCGGTGCTTGAGGAGATTCCGTCTTCACAAGAGGAGTTCCAAGAAAGCAAGTGCCCGGTTAACAGCGATCCATCGATTTCCCCAGCGCTGAACACGCCCTCTAGTCTCGGTGTTCTTCCGGGCCATGTGGAAGCACCAGAACAAACCGAAGCCGAGCACGCTCGCGAAGGTGAGAGCCCAACCGACGAGGTACCACCTGTACCTTGACAGCTGCGGCAGCTCTACAGAGTACACTCCGACGCCGCGCACCTGGCGCGCTTCCAGGCATACAAGTGCGCTGCGTGCCCGAAATACTAACACCCGCGGGCTGCACGCAAGCTGACGTCCGCGCGCCAGGACCGCGACCGGCAACGCCAGGAAGCGGTGGCACGGCACACGGCGCACATGCCGCGTCGGCGACGACGCCGCGCGCCTCGGCTGCTGCCGCGACGCGCAGTGCGCGACGTGCCAGATCCTCCAGGTGCGCGCTGCGCCCCGCTCTCCTTCGCCGCCACGCGTGTGCTGACGCCCCCAGCACGCGTTCCGGCTGCCCCCCGCGCGCGGCGGGCGCACTGGCTTCCACCGCTTCGGCCGCGGGCTGTACACGTCGGCGACGACGTCCAAGGTGCGCCGACGCTGTCCTGATGCATCCGGGGCGCGCGACCGACTCCGCGGCTGTGCAGGCGGCGGACTACGCGACGAGTACGGCGCGCAGCTCGCCGTACGTGGCGCTGATCCTGTGCGAGGTCGTCATGGGTAGGGTGTACCCGATGGCGGTGGACGCCCGGTCTGGGGCCCAGGTGCGTGCTCGTGCGACGTGCGAAGCGGCGGGCTCAGGATGTGTGTCGTCGCGCTAGGTCCCGGGAGGATACGATTCCGTCGTCGGTGTGCCCGGGGTAACTCTGAACTACGACGAAGCCGTTGGTACGCTATACTTTCTCCTTCAATCATTGTGGACGATGCTTACGCAAGGGGTTTTAGTCTACAGGGTAAGGTGGCCTCGTTCTGTGCGACTGCTGTAGTATTGATGTTCGCGATTGCAGGAGGACGCGATTCGACCCGAGTACCTTGTTCTGTTCGAGGTAGCTTGAGGACATGTGTACAGGCCACGTCATCATCGTGCACAGCTGCGGGTATCGAAGGTATATTTAATACCAGGAGGAGACAGAGTCCCTATTACACCAAGTATCTTACAGTACAATGTGGGCAGGAACGATGCAATGAGAGACAAAGGCGAGCTCGAATCTGACATCAAGCTTTCTTGCTGCGTGTCCGCTTCGCCTTCTGCGTCGTAGCCTTGTCAGGCTTGACCTCGGCGACCTACCGAACCGTTTCTCAGCATACAGACCGAACCTCTGGAGCTCGAAGACATACCTTTCTCTTTCGAGTTTCTCGCTTCGGAGTTTCCTCCTCGAGCGGCGTCAGGTCGCTTTCGTCCTCGTCTTCAGCGTCGTTTTTCTCATCAGCTTCAGAAGTTTTGACGCGGCGCCGAGATCGAGATGTGCTGCCGGCGTTTTCCTCGCTGCCGCTGAGCTTCTGGAGCTCTACGACGTATGCTGAGGTGCGTCCGCCGACGGTGACCCATTTGATCGTTGCGGGCTCACCGGAAGGCTGGCCACGGCCGTTAGATGAGATACATCTGGCATAATGAACGAAGCATACGAGTAGTAAGCTGTGTTGTTTCTTTTTGCCCTTGCCCTGCAGAGCAGCGCTCAGTTAGTCTCCCTTAAGGGCAGTCACGAGAAGGACACACCCAACGATGCTTGAACAGCCAGTCCTCCGGGAACTTCGTGTCGTCCGCGTCGACCTCAACCGCCGTCCGGCACACCTGCTGCACCTGCTCATGCAACGCGCCGATCTCGTCGTCCGAGAGCGTGTTGCAGCGGCGCTCGGGGTGCACGCGCGCGTGGTACAGCACCTCGTCCGCGACCCAGTTGCCGACGCCCGCGCTGAAGCCCTGGTCGAGCAGCAGCGCCTTGGCGGGGCAGCTGCGCGCGCGCACGCGCGCCGCGAACGCCGCGAGCGGCGGCATGCTCAGCAGCGGGTCGAAGCCGAGCGCGGAGATCGGCGGCTCTGCGCGCGGCGCGGCCACGAGGCGCACGCGGCCGAGGCGGCGCGCGTCCAGGAAGGCGACCTCGGTTGTTGTCGAGGTGGCGGGGTCGTGCAGGTGCATGTTGAACTGGCAGATAGTGAGGGCGGGGCTGGGGCGGAAGAGGAGGGGGTTACCTTCATGAAGCGCGGAGGCCAGTCGGTCGAGGCCTTCTTCGGGGTCTCTTTGTAGTATGTGGCTAGCTGGCCCTTGACCTGCAGCATGCCTGTCATGCCAAAGTGCAGCACGGGCATTCGTCCCTTGCCGTCGAGTTCCATGTAGAAGACCTTGCCTACAGAGGGCGCAAGGTGGGTTCCAAGCGCTTCTGGGGACCGCTGCAGAAGTTGAACATACCGTACCGAGCGACATCTTTGACCGTCCTTCCCTCGAGCTCTTTCTCCTGCACAGAGTGTTCAGCGTACTTCTGGCATATTACGAAATGCGATATTGACAAATTCCGTATGAGTCGTACCCGAGAACACGATGGTGTCCTCCACCGCTGCCACTTTCGCGATCCGCCTTCCTTTGGCGATGCGTCTGAGCAGATTGACCGCTCTCTGGACCTCTTTTGCAGCCCGTGAGCTCCAGAGGATAGATACACAATATTCCGAGGCTTGCCTGGTAGCTCGGGCATGTTGTTGTAGACGGTTCGGGGAGAGTCAGGTCCGGCCGCGGAGCCACAGCGTTTGGCTTGGCGCCCAGCGCCTGTATTCGGCAAGCCGCCGCTTTGTGGCGTAAGCTTTTCTCCTGGACCGTGTGCTCCTTCGCCATGCCTTCCCACCTTGTCTCCTCCTCCTCCACCCATCTCGTCCTACCTCCCTGACGACGATGCCAGGAGTGCAACCCAGAAAGCCCTGGGGCCTCCGCTGGAGGAGCTCGGTCTGGTATGTCACTGCCAGTGAGTCATGTCCGCTGCTGTCGTACCACTCGCGCAGCAAGCTCACCAGGGCGTCCAGTTGTCGGACTCGGTGAGGTCTACTCGCCCAGCGCTGAGAAAGTGCTCTCTAATTTTGCTCAGGTGTAATGACCGATCTGCTGGTCTACACGATCGTCATCCCTGTGCTGCCGTTCCAGCTGGAGCGGCTCGGCTACAGCAACGTCTCCGGCCTCGTCGGCTGGCTTCTCTTTGCATACGTGGGTCCCACAATCTTTGCCCATCGCACGACCTTTTTCTCAATCGCACAAAGTCTGCAGGGCTGGTACTGTGTGCGTTATACGTGCTTACGTCCATCCGACGCGATCGGCCAAGACTGACAGACATGTGGCACACAGCAACTCCACCCATCGCCATGTTCTCTGAGCGCTACAACACCCGGACATGGCCATTGGTCATGGGCCAAGTGATTTTAATCGGATCGCAGATAATGCTCATGCTGGCACCCACGTACTGGCTCATGGTGATAGCCCGGATTATTCAGGGCATAAGCTCCTCTATTATCTGGGTCGTCGGCCTTGCACTTCTGTGAGTAGCGACACGACGAACTGCCGTGCCGTGCCGCATTGAACTCGGGGTTTTCTAGATGTGATACCGCCTCGGAGTCGATTGTGGGCAGTAAGTTCCAGAAATTGTGGTCTTTGCTCTTTACTGACGACGCCCTGCAGGACAGCTCGGCATAGCCATGACCGGACTATCCCTAGGGTCCGCCACCACCACACCTCTAACCGATGTCCTCGCACGCTGACACTAAACACAGGATGCTCGTAGGCCCCCTCGCAGGCGGCCTGCTCTACCACCGCTTCGGCTTCCACGGCCCAGGCATCCTCGCGATCATCGCCACCGCCGCCGACCTCGTCGGCCGCCTGCTCATCATCGAGCGCAAGGACGCGATCGCGCACGGCGTCGACCCCGCCGCCGACCCCAGGGCCGACGAGGAAGCGACGGTGCAAGAGGGCCCCGCGAGCGACAACGACAACAAAGAAGAGAAGCCGCCCGCGGCCGAGGGCACGCTCGCGGGCCTCGCCCCGCTGCCTCCGCCGCAAACGCAGCAAGAACAGCACGCACCCGCCGCACCCGCCACGCCGCGCCTCTCGCTCCTCGGCGTCGTGCGCAAGCTCGCGACGTCGAAGCGCGCGCTGACGGTCATGCTCGGGAGCACGATCTACGGCATGTCGTACGCGAGCCAGGAGCCCGCGCTCCCGCTGCACCTGCAGGCGGTATGGGCCTTCGACTCTTCCAAAGTCGGCCTCATCTACCTCGCCGGCGTCCTCCCCACGCTCGTCTGTGCGTCGCCCCCTCTGTGACTGCTGTGCGCGGGGCTGATGCGAGGCAGCGTCGCCGCTCGCGGGCTGGCTCGCGGACACGCGCGGCGCGGAGTGGACGCTCAGCGCCGCGCTGCTGCTCGCGCTCCCGTGGTTCGGGCTGCTCAGCGTCGACGGCCCGCTCGCGTTCTTCATCGCGATGTTCTGCCTCGAGAGTGCGTCCGCGCCCGCGCTGCGGTGGCACACCCACACTCACGTCGCCTCCAGACTTCTTCCTGGCGGCGACGGTCCCGCCGCTCACGTCGGAGCTCGCGGCGGTCGCGCGGCAGCACGACGGCATCGGCTGTAAGCCCCGCCTCCCCCTCGCCTGCCTCACGCCTCACGCCTCACCCCGCGCCCCGCAGATGCACACGTCTACGGCGCGTTCAACCTCAGCTTCGGCGTCGGCTCCGCGCGTACGTCGCCTTCCCGTCCGCTTACTATTCACATAAACTTACTTACTGACCCGCCGCGCAGTCGGGCCGGTCATCGGCGGCCAGATGTACGACCACATCCGCCGCGGCTGGGCCGCGATCTGCTACTTCTCGATCGGCGCGCTCTTCGTGACCGCGGTGCTCACCGCGTGCTTCCTCGGCGACCGGCCGGTGCTCGCGCGCCTGCGGACGCTGCGGACGCGGCGGCAGGCTGGTGTATCGTGATTTTTGTTTCTTGGATGTGCATCGCCCGGCTAGACCACCACGACTCAGAAGTACAGCGCGCTATGCGCGCGGGGAGGATATATAATACATGGTACAGACTACGGAGGGACAGTGGTGTACGCTAAGGAACCGGAGGGGCGAAAACGAGAGATGTAGGCTAGATTTTCCGTGGTGGCGCACATCTAAGATACAGGGGACAACAGCAGAGAGCGCGAGGTGCAACGATAGGGGGCTGTGCGGGCGATGGAGGTATACAAGAAAGAAAGCAAAATGACAGGCGTGAATGTGTCGTAAATAGCGGCATAAAGTTACGAAGCAGTGGGTGGTATAGGGCCTTGCGGCGCGGATGGGGGTGTCCCGAACATAGTCAACAGTTGGATCAAATCGCCTAAAGGGCAGTGTCAGACCGACGTCCGTGCGACGAGAAGAAGGGTGCGTACTTCGTTTGAGCGGCTTGCTCCGGAAGTTGTTCATTCCTGCACTCAGGCAGAGCTGCTTGGTTGACTCTTGGCAGTCTGCGCTGAGAGCAACAACTACGGGCGGCGTCAGCACGGCATCATGCCTCGTACGGGACGAAACTTACTTGGAAGCGAAACCGGTACGCGACGCTTATTCTCGAGGATGCGTATTCGCTTGCATGCCTCCACGCCATCGCATATTGGCATGTCTGAAATGTCCGTCAGCATGGAATTGCAGCTGAGCTGATCATTGGAAACTTACGGTGGTCGAATAGAGCGACGCTGAAGTAGCCTGGCCCGCGAGATTCCCATTCTGAGAAGATTCGGTCAGACGACATGGACGTGTAGCACAGGGGCTCCTACACACCTGCTATGGCCTCCTCGCCATTAGACGTTGCGACAACGTTGAAATCAAACTTCTCCAGTTGCTTGATGAGCAGCTTCTGTGCGACAGGGTTATCTGCGCGGAATATCAGCCAGGGACCTAGAGGAAGCGAGCGTGGCACGTACCTTCAGCAATCAGGACGTTGCCGTACAGCGTCCGAGCCTCCAACGCCTGCTGCTCTTCTGCCTGACCCGAAGCTCCAGTCGTGATGATCTGCTTCTGGCCCGGATTCTTGAGGGTACCAAGGGTCTGCAGCAGTCGCGCTGTCCGCGGCGGCTTCGTCATCCGCACAACACCCGGTATGTCACTTGAGAAAATCGTGTGGCCGGTGAGTGCGTCGGTGGTGGGGGTATACAGATGGACGATCTTGGTATCGCGGAACGGGTCGCCGGGGAACTGGTGGAGGTACCGACAGAGCTCGTCTGCACGCCGTTCCGACTGCTCGTCGAGGATAATGAAGTCAAGGGGGGAGCGGATATTGCTAGCTTCGAGGAAGAAGGCGTGCGCTTCGTCGACAGAAGATACCGAACTGACGTAGAAGCCGCCGAGCATGGTACTGAGAAGGGAATGTGTCGCCGGCGATTGAGACGCAACCAGCACGCGAAGTGGTTGTGGAACCATAAGCTGGGCCTTGAGGCGGCTGATGTCCGCTAAAGCCTAGAAGACGGAAGCTCAGTCTGAGACAGACACTTCAGCAGAACGTCAAACACTAACCTCTCGGGATTCTTGCGAGTCGCATATCTTGACGGGGATGGTGAACCAGAACATGGAGCCAACTCCGAGCTCGGATTGCACGCCAATGGCACCGCCCATGAGCTTTACCAGCTGGCGTGAGATCGATAAGCCCAGCCCAGTGCCTCCGAACCGGCGAGTGGAAGAATTATCGGCTTGCTGGAATGGTACGAACAATAGATCTACGTCGCTGGGGATCTCGTGAGCGCATAGTGATCTGCGCACACATTAGAGCTTACCTTGGGCTCAATCCAATACCAGTATCCCTGCATCATTGTGTCAGTGTCGCTTCGCATGAATGAAGATATAGGAACTCACTGTATCACAAACTTCAGGTTAACCTCTCCAGCGGCGGGCATCGAGTTCCGGTCAACACCGCAGGTGACCCTGACAAATCCACTGGCTGTGAATTTCACTGCGTTGCCGATGAGGTTCATGAGAACTTGTCGTATACGAGCGTAGTCAGCGGTCACCCCTGGAGGAAGGTCAGCCGTGTCGCGACAGAGGGCCCATGGAAGAAAGACGTACATGGTGGAACGTCGGGCTCGATATCGAACGAGAGATCTAACTTCTTCGCAGCCATCGGCAGTAAGAGCTCCATGCAATCTGCGATGATGTTCTCCACTGGGAACGGCGAGAACTCGAGCTTCAGTGCCGACGCTTCAAGCTTGCTGTAGTCCAAGATCGAGTCGATGATCTGAATCGATAGGTCAGTACCGGCCTCGGACACTACTGAGTGATACTCACCTTCAAGAGAAGTTCGCATGACTGCTTCGCGGTCGTTACTACCGTGCCAAGAGCGAGTAAGCGACGGCTAGCGAACTGATCATTCCGCGACTCACCAATCTCTCGCTGCCCGGAATTGAGCTCGGTCCCGCTCAAGATATCCAGCAACCCATAGAACGAGCTGAAAGGAGTGCGCAGCTCGTGGCTCATGGATGCCAAGAAGTTGCTCTTGATCTACGCCGACATGTAAGTTTCACACTCTATCACAACGAACCAGCGACGTACCTTGGTAGCCTTCAAAGCGTCTTCCCGACTCTTCCGCGCGGCCTCTAGCGCCTCCTTTTGGATGGCGATCATCTTCAGGTTCTCCCGAGTGCCAGCCTGGACGGATCGGAAGAGGAGCGCGTTGGCTATGCCGACACTGGCTTGCTCGCACAGCAAGCTTAGCACAGTGACGGTGTTCGGAGAGAAGGTGTACTTTGACGCTAGATATACCGCGCCAAAGGTCTGCCCACGATTGCTGAATATCGGGAGGCAGATGATCGAGCGGTGCAGACTTTCTCGTGCTTCAGAGGAGAACCGCGGCTCTGCCGAGACGTCTTCCAAAAACATTCGCGCCTTCGTGTTTAGTGCTAATGAGCAGGGTTAGCTACTGCGCCTTGCCACCACGAAGTGCGACCTACCGTGTTGGATGACAGCTCTCTGAAGCGGGTCTGGAATCGCTCTGACGGGTATAGGGTTCCTTCAGGTGCGATTAGAGATAGTCGTCGCGCCTAGCTAGAGGACTTACTCATGCACTTGGCAAGATTCCGGGGGTATCATACTTGTAGCGACGGTGTAGTCTCCTGCTTCCCGAGCTATGACGACACATGTGCTCTGGCTACCAGAGTTTTCTGCATGCAAGGTTTAGCGAAGTCGAAGCAGAAAATCTCCGCAAGGCGCTTACCTGTGACGATCTCCGTGAGTCGTTGCAGGGCGAGCGACAAGTTAATGTCCCTCGATATCTCTCGGCTCCACTTAAGAATGGAGGCCAGGTCTGCAGCGGTCAGCTTGTTGATTACGTCTTCGTCCGTCGGGCTCGTCTTGGCTGTCGCGGGGAAGAGCTCGTCCTCCGAGTCGGTGACGGACGGTGGGCTTGCGCTGATCATGACATTGTCTGTCTGGACGGCTGCGTCGGCCGAGAAGATATGGCGCTTGAATGCGAGCTGGACACGGTCGTCGAGCAAGGACGCCATGTAACTCCTGAAGAAACAACGAGAAGGGGTGAGAAGGTGGCAAGGGCCAGGTGAGGGCCAGGCACGTACGCAATGCCCCTGGCGCCCCATTGCGACTGCCGGGACATGCCGCGACGTTGCAGCTCTCCACCAAGCCCCTCGACTCCACAGCGAACAAAGTGGCTACCCTGAAGGAACAGGGCCCAGCCCTCTTCCAGCAGCCAGTCGTTGTTCACCGCCAATTTCACGGCTACGTCATAGAGCTTGAACGCATCCGGGCTGTTCAGAAGCGACGCCATCTCCGCATCCACAAGGGCGACCCATGTGCTGTTGTTCACAGGGCTCGGCGACAGCCACTTCCTGATGTAGTTCTGGTTCGCGTCGATCTGGCGCATGTACCGAGCGTACTGCTCCGGGCTGAGCTCCCCTTTGCGGATGCAAGAGATGAGCGCCAGGCTGTGGAAAAACAGTGCGTAGCGCGAATGGCGGTGACTGCGGAGCATTCGTCAGTAGCGCTCAACGTCTTGTTGGGAAACCGGCTTACTTTGGATGTTTGTCACGAGTCTCGAAGACAAAGAAGCCGTGCTCTGCCGCTGCCTCATGGAAGCCGAGACAGAACAACGCGGCAACCTTGAACGAGTTGTACCAGTTCATTGCCAGGACGTAGTTTCCCGATTGGGCTTCGCTGATGGCCAGGAATTCCTTCTCGCTGAACTCATCCGTGTCGAAGATGGTGTCAGACGAAGACGCGATGGTCTGTCCAGCATACGCGCGGACGATATTCAGATGAGCTTGACAAAAGACGATCAGGTCACTGTTCTGCGACCACAATGTGACGTCGTTCAGGCTCTGCAGGTGGTGTGAGTCGCGTTGCATGTCATATGCGTACACTACGACGCACCTCCTCGGCGGCAGTCACCAGCTCGGTTACTGTGACTGGTCAGACAGGTTTGAAGGAGAGGCCAGAAGTACGACGTACAATGCTCGCAAATGAAGAGTCGGCATTGAACAAGATGCAAGCTGGAGAAGCTGCAATACAGCCTGTCACCCGCGCTCTGGCCGAACTTAAGTGCTTGCTCCAATCGAGGGATGTTCGTACGGTAGTGAGCGCTGTCGTAACCCGACACGAGTGGGGCAAAGAGTAGCAATGCACGGCTGTTCGAACTGGGTGAGACTCGATCGCACACTAGCGAATTGGGTATCATACCATTTCTCATGACTGGAGCCGTACTGATCTGCCAGACGCAGGGCGAGCTTGCCGAGGTCGGCAGAGAAACGGTACAATTCTCGCCTTTCTGCGGCGGCTTCCGCTTCATCAGTATCTGACTAACAGCAAATTCACAACTACTCACCAGCGAGGGCCCAGAAGAAGCCGAGAGCGGTGCCCGGACACATCCCGGCCCTATACCAAAGTCGTGTTAGATGACAGACGTAGAGGGGCTCCCCAAAGCTCAACATACCGTAACGCGAGCCGAATGGTCTATACACAAAAGTCAGGACGTGGTGTACAATGTATTAGGACTGTGTCACATACCGTCAACCCTATGATATCCGCGAACCCTTCGCCCGCGCTCCAGTACGCATTTGCGCCTGCGTCATTCAAGAGGGAGATTGCCAGGTCCGTGCGGGCGTCGCGCGCCCGCGGGATCGCGAGGATCTCCTCGAAGCCGACCGCGAGAATCTCGTTCTTAACGTCCTCAAACATCTGGTCCGCTTCACGGCGCGACGGCGTCGCATTAACATCCACACCGAGGAGGTGCAGGCCATGGATCGTGTCGCGGAGTGCGCCCGTGTAGTTCCCACGCATGAAGTAGTTGCGCGATCGGATGCGGAGGATCTGCGCCTTGTTCTCGGGCTCGCCGGTGCGTGACATGCACTCCGCGATGTAGAAGTCGGAGCTTGCGTAGTCGCCCTTCCACGTTGAAAGCTCCGCGAGTTTGAGGTACAGGGACATGGTCCGCTCCGGGTGTGACCTCCAAGGGTCGTCGTCGAGGAGAGATATCGCATTCAAGAAAGCTTGAAGTGCCAACTAAAAGCGGTTCCATCCATGAACACAGTACATGCGTTTCAAACGCAAAATAAAATACCTCGTGCGCCCCTCGCGCCCTAGCAGAGTCACCCGCATCGATGGACAGATCCAACAGCTCGTCTCTCCGAGGGTGGTCTCGCAGGAGTGGCAGACACCTTGAGTATACGCATTAGCCGTCGTTCAGTGGAGAAGACACCGACGTACTGCTTGGCATGCTCCGCAATGCGGTAGATATCAGGAATGGGCTCGTGCATCATCATCATGATAATCCGGAACGACATCTTCGCAATAGACCCCTCCGGCAGGGCCTGCGCCTCTGCTTGGGCAGCTTGACGATACCGGTCGTGCGCGAAGCTGCACATGTCGCGCGCACGCTGGACAAGCCAGCCCTCGTGGATCGCGAGCTGCAGGCCTCGCATCGAGCCGCGCGTCGTGCTGGGCGAGGCGTCGTTTGGACCCATCTGTGATACCGCCCTCGTGACGTTCGACAGACCATCAGTGTCGTCGTCGCTGCTGCTTCCGCTGTCGTCCCAGTCCATCATGAAGGCAACTTCAGTGACTTTGAATCTGGACAAACGGTCACGGTCAGACCATGATGCAGACGAAAACTATAGGAACACTCACGTTGACCCGAAGAAAGAAGCCCAGACGAGGTATTTCTTAGCGTCCTCGTCCAGCTCGCGGAGTTGTGCAATGAGGAACGAGAGGTCATTCGGATTCACCTCCGTCTTCTTCTGCGCCAGGCTCTTCTCGATGCGGTCGATATCATAGTCCCAGTAGTTCTTGTCCCAATTGTACACGATGAAGTGTTGGCGCTGCAGCGTCGCGAGCATGTTCCGGACAGAAAATGGATTCCCGAGCGACGCTGCGTGAGCTATCCGGGAAAGAGGCTGGCAGTCTTCCTTGGAACGCCGGAGGGTGCGAGAAACTAGGCTAGACACCGCAGAAAAGTTGAGAGGCTCTAGGTGTATCCATGTCGAAGAGCGGCTGTTGAACATCGGCTTCAGCCTTTCAAGCACCTCGCTAAAATCATCTTGTCAGTACGATGGCATTGAGAGGGAGGCTTTGATACGTACGGAGTATCCACGCGAACCGTGGCAAAGATCAGCATCCGACTCCTCGAGTTGATCAAAGCGCGGATGAGGTCTAGCGACGAAGTCGAGGCATCCTGGAGGTCGTCCAGAAACAACGCGAACAACCGCGTCTCAGCCAGGACCGAGAACACACTCTCGACGAGGCTCTCGAAGCGCGCTCGGAGTTCGTGCGTCTCGAGGACTTCCTGTGGCGTGTCAAGGCTGATGTCAAACAGCGCAAGGATGTCCTTCAGCTCGGGGACACCCTGATACAGCAGCGGCACATTGTGCAGCTGCGGGCCGAGTCGGGCGCGGAGTGAGGTCACGAAGCGGTGAAGGTCGGTATGAAACACTATGAGCTGCCGCAGGACAGACGACAGACAGGACAGCTGCGGCCATGGGTTAGTGCAGGGCAGAGCAAAGGGAGTCCGACCACTCACTAGGGATGCGAAGGGGGCCGCTTCGGATTCCTGGAACTTGCACTGGCCCCAGAGGCCGTGCGCTACGGAGACGTCAGCCATGGTAGAGGCAGCGACAATAGCCGTGCTTACATCGCCATTTGGCTTGGTGGGCAAGAATCAACGAGCTCTTTCCCGCTCTGGATAGCATCGTCAATACGCAACCCAAAGCATCGTCGGTGAGCACCTACCCAGGAGGCCCCACAACGATGACGGCATGCGTACGTGCACGGCGCGACGACGGCCCCAACGCGGCCCGTCTCAGCCCATCGCTGTCTGATAGCGCAGCACTCAGCATTGAGCTTTCCCTCGAGCTAAGCACACGCGGACCCTGTGAATCCGCACTGGGGCTCCCGCGCGATCCGTTACCCATCTCATTACTCCTACTTGCGAAGTTCGGCGGAAGGTACACTGGCGTCGGCGCAGGCATGCTTCCGACGACTGACACCACATTTTCGCTTTTAGACGAACTTGACGAGGAGCGGTCGTCTGCAGCCGTTGTATGGCTCGCGGAACTGATAATGACGGAGTTGGTGGAGGTGCCGAGATGGCGGGAGTAGCTGGTGGACGCGTTGCGAATGACATTGCGGATCGTCTCCAGTTCCTTCTCGCGGCCGAACTAGAGGTGACGCCGATAAGCAGTGACACGAGGCGCACCCTGCCTGGACACTCACGAGGGGTGATGGGATCGTAAATTCCTGTAATGGATGCTCAGCAATCGAGTCGCGCGCTACACAAGAAGAACTAACAGTATACCGATCCTGCAAGCCGATCTCAAAAAAGGGTATAAGCTACACACATGTGAGTACATGTGGAGCAAGCAAATGAGAGACATCAGCGTACCTCTGTTGACACTTGCTCGGTCGCAAGCGTCACTGAGTTCAATAATAAACGTTGACACTGCAAAAGATCGGCTTTAAGACCATATGCGCTGTGATACCGTGCGTCCGGAGCCTTCGCAAGAAGCTGTGCCGATCATTAAAAATGAGACCCTGACCCTGCTTCGCGGCTTGAACAGAGCACACCTTGTCGATTATGAGAGCAAGGACCTGGGGTACGTCTCTTCGAACTTCATGCACGGGCATTGGCCGTTTCTGGACGATGGCGTGCAAGAGCTCGAGCGGCCCGCCCTCGAAGGGCAGCGTGCCGCGGCCAACGAGCAGCGTCCAAAACAGCACGCCGAGGGAGTAGAGATCTGTTCTCTGATCTTCAGTGGTGCTTTCCATGCCGCCGGTCTGCTCGGGAGCTGCATAATTCCCCGGTTCAGTAACGATCGACGCACGCGCTTCAGACCACGCACCAAGGTAGCAGAGGGCTTCCTTGACCTTCAGCTTCTTCGCCTCTTCGAACATGTCGGAGCGCAGAACGAACGCGGAGGGTACACCGAACTGCTCGAGCGAGACAGCACGATTGCCGAAGTGAACGAGGCGCACGAGGCCGCTATGCGCGTTCAAGTGAAATGCGTTCGCGCGGACTGGAGTATGCGTGAGTGGGATGCATGAGTATGGTCGTGGGGACTGCGCACCTTCTCGATGGATGATCCCGAATCTGCGGAGAATGAGCGATCTATGCACACCGCAAAGCGCGGTCACGCACCTATGTATGAGCTCAAGCGCACGCGTCGCTTGTATCGCAAACCTGCGTGCATGCGTGGTCAGACACCTCCGAGAGCTGCACGCGGGCACTCACTCTAGGAATGACGCCAGGTCCATGACCTCCATGGGCTCCATGTCCTCGATGGCGTCGGCCTCGTCGACGCCCATCATGTACACGTCTCCGTGTGACGTCGACGGCCGGGCGCGCGACACGTCGGCGAGGAGCAGGTCGTTGACCTTGAGCGGAGGGAAGTAGCGGCCGAGCAGGTTGAGGCCCGGGTGCACAAGAAGCAGAACGACGCAGTCGCCGTTGGCCTTGGGGATGTTGAAGAAGTCGATCATGCGGAGCGCGACGTTGGAGCTGTCTACGCTGCCTGCCATGCGCTCGAGGCTGCTGGGGGCGTCAGCACACGTCCCAGGGACGGAGTGGGCGGGACTTGCATGTGGGCCTCGCGCTCGATGCACATGGATGCGTTGGAGTGGGCGAAGGCGATCTTGGCGAGGACGCTGGAGCCGTCCTTGAGGGAGAGGCCCTCTGCGAGGTGGGTCATGCTGCCGGTGTCCTCCCATGGCACGGCCTGCGCAACGAGCGGGAAGCGAGCGTGTTAACGGACACAGACTATAGACAGAGGCGATGACTAACCTTCTCAAAGGTATAACCGGGGACAGAGAGGACGCCATCCCTGAAGAATAGGTTGGGCAGGGCAGGCTGAGCGTACTTTCTGCGCATGGCAGAGGAGTGCAAACGCTCGGTTGCAGGCCTCTGGGGAAGTTGGTGGTGGAAGCGAGGGTCCGCGGGGGTCCCAAACCTGGCGAACGACCGATGCGACAAGCGCCGGGAGACGTTGCCCAGCTGCTAGCCTTTACCAGGGCGGACTCTCCAGAAAATATCACAAAATCGCTCGGAATGACATCATACGACAGCAAACGAGGTCGAGACCACCGCCTGATCGATGCCCCTAACCCCGCGAACTGATCCCGAGGGCCCTCCAAATATCCCCGCCTTCGTCCATGTGGCTGCTCGCAACCGGCTTGCGGCGTGGCAGGCACCCTCTTGGCCGCGCGAACGTCGACGCAGGCACTACGCCACCGCAGCCAAGTCAGACCTGTGTCGCCCACCCAGGCTAGAAGCCGCCCGGCGTCCCCGACGTTCTCACGCGATGTCGAGGGCTTAGACCAGGATCCATTTCAGCGGAGAGGGGAAACGTCGTACAGTTACATCGTGACAAAAGCATACTCTACGCGAGCGACGAGACAAACAACAGAGACAGCGAAACACAGAATTAAGATGTCACTGCGGACCAGAGTTAGTACACGCTATGCGAAAGTCGACGTGGAACTCACTGTAGCTAGCAGGGTCGATGTGGTCTGGCAGCTCAGGAACCGCCACCTCGAAGCGGCTCTGGATCTGAGTCATGACCTGCTGGTCGCTCTCAGACGACACGAATGTGATCGCGAGACCCTTGGTACCGAAACGGCCAGCACGACTAGACATATGGATTAGCTGTGCTCAACATGCGGGGTAGACCGCCACGTACCCGACACGGTGCAGGTAGCTGTCGGCATCGGGCGGGCAATCGTAGTTGATGACGATGTTCACACGCTCAACATCGATACCACGCCCGAAGATGTCGGTGGCAACAAGGATACGCTTCTCGAACGCCTTGAACGCGGTGTAGCGTTGAATGCTGAACGACTATCAGCGTCATGCCTATGAATAACCAAAACGGCGCCACTTACCGCTCCTCCTGGGCAAGCCCAGAGTGAATCGAGATACTGGGGAAGTTGCAGGACACGAGGAGCTTGTCGAGCTCGATGGCACGTGCCACGGACTTGACGAAGATCACAACCTACACACATACATCAGGATGACAGGAGCTCGAAATGCGCAGGACAAAGCTAACCTGGTTGAACTCGAGGGTATCGAGGAGCTCATTGAGCTTCCTGTTTTTGCCAACCTCCTCCAGCTTGACATAGTGCTGCTGCAGACCGTGCAGCGTGAGCTTGGTCTCGTCGTCAACGAAGATCTCAAGCGGCTGGGGGATATAACAATTGAGTGCCACGACTAGAAGTGTTCCACGGCTTGACGTACGTTCTGCATGAACTTCTTGCAAGTGACACGAATCTCCTTGGCCAGGGTGGCGCTGAACATCATGACCTGCTTGTGGTGGGGGGTCGCCCGGAAGATCTCTTGCACGTCGCGACGCATGTCTGGTGGGAACGGATTTGCAGGTGAGATGAATGGTCGACACACGAGCAACAAGGACAAATGCAGTCAGGTTTAAAGCAAAAGCAGCAGTTGAGACGAATGAAAGCGCGCGACGGCCGCGACCATCGGGAGTCTTCATCTCGAGATTGCCGCTGCCTCTTGAGGAGCAGCCGAATTGACAGCGCTGTCCGCTTCCTCCGCTACCATTCCTCTCGCCCTCCTCAACCTCGACGACGAATTCCGTAACAGGTCCGGTCGACCAGTTGCCGAATTAGATCGCAGGGGGAGCTTCAGCGCTTCAAGACGCGCCAAGGGCTGCAGACATCGCGACAACAGCTTCATGAAACCCGAAAGGTCGCGGGGTGACGGATGCAAGCAAAGGACAATAGTGCACGTGTGGCGCGCATGGCCAGGTGACAGGTTGTTGGAGCAAGGCCGAAATGCGGATGATGACTAACCAAGCTGCTCGAGCATTTTGTCGCACTCGTCCAGAACGAAGTGTTTGACTTTCGAGGCGTCCAAGAGCTTGTCCCTGACGAGAGCGTTGAGGCGACCGGGGGTACCGACGACGATGTGAGGGCATTTCGACTTGTCGATGAGCAGAGCCTTATCCTTGTCGATGCCAACTCCACCGAAGAAGGTGCTGATCCGCACATCAGGCATGTACTTGGCAAACCGGTTGTACTCGTTCTTGATCTGGTACGCGAGCTCACGAGTGTGGCACATGACGAGGACAGAGACCTCGCCGTTCACAGGCTCGAGCTGCTGGAGCGTGGCCAGAACGAATACAGCCGTTTTACCGTGTCCAGACTTGGCCTGACACAGTACGTCCATTCCGAGGACGGCCTGGGGGATGCACTCCTGTTGGACTATAACTGTCGTGAGCAATTGTTCGCAACGCCAGTCGAGCGGTCTAAGCACCTTCGGACGGGTGCTCGAAACCCAGGTCAGAGATGGCGCGCAGAAGCTCAGGCTTCAGGAGGAAATCCCTGTGGCAATACTGATGAGTCGCGGGCTCCGACGTGGCGTTGAACGAGTGCACACACCTGAAACCCGTGGAATGAATGCCCGAGAAGTTTTTCTTGTCCTCTCCTGCAGCCCCGTCGGCAGCAGGCTGAGCGACAGCAACTGCGCTCGCCTGCTGTGCGGGGGCGCCGTTGGTGACAACGTCGTGCTCGTCCTCGTAGTCGATGAGCTCCTCGTTGTCGTGTGCGCTCATTTTGCTGTTATATGCGGCGGTGGCGGTGTTGCGGTCGAAGACGAGACGGCCAGAAAGTAGATGGACAAAGAAGAGCTGGCGGTGGAGGAGGTGGTGGTAGAGGAGAAAACGACGCGTGGAAATCCAACCTGTGCGCACGGACCCGGCCGGCCGGCGCCGGCGAGACGCGGACATGCTGGGCGGCTGCTCGTGGTCACGCCGCCCGGAGACGCCTGGTCCTCCGAATATACTGACTGCGTCTACGAATGAATAGAGGGCACTCCGAATCTGTGCACGCTGCAGGCCAATGGCCGTGCGCTGACCTCGCTGTCGACCTGCGCAGAGTGTCTCGTCGTCGTGCAGCATCGCTAAGCTTAGCACGCTCATTCGGAAATGGCTGCGGCGCGCGCGTCGGCCCTGATGGCCGGTTCCAACATTACGACCACCTCCACGGACAGGCTCAGGCATGCACGCCCATTATAAAGCCTCCTCTCCCTAGAAGCCGTTCGACCCCGTCGGCGCACATCCCCAGCCTGGTTCACTAGACATGCCCTCCAAGCAGCAAACGTATCCCTTTTGGTTCGTCCATCTACCCTCTCCAGTCAGAATTGCCTCATGACCTCATACTTGCACACAGGCTCGGAGGTTTGTGCAGACTACGCTGAAGTCAGACCTCGTATTCTAATGCCACACGGGACACGCCAGGCGTTGGGGCCTCCAGTGAGTAACGATGCAAGTTTCTTCGACGCGTCGGTCTGAATCAGGCCCGTCGTAAAGTGGCAGCAGCTTGTACCCATCCTCTAGACTTGACCAAAGTGTGAGCACGCCACAATTGTCCCTCTCCAAATGCTCACGCTTTACACCCGAACTCAGTCGCCTTCAGACTATTAAGACGCCCCCTGGCCAACCGCGTCCGGGCATGTTCTCTGTCATCCGTGCGACTGTCTCTCAATCAGGCTTCCGAAGCCTCTACACCGGTCTCTCTGCTTCCATCCTCCGGCAGATGACCTACTCGCTTACTCGACTGGGCGCATACGAGAAGATAAAGGAGACCCTTTCCAGAGATGGAAAGCCGTCAACCACCAAGCTGTTACTTGGTGCGATGGTAGCGGGTGGTCTTGGCGGGGTTGCTGGTAATCCTGCAGGTACGTGCCTACCGCGCCCTGATTATGTGCTTGTATGTTGAACTTGTTTAGACATTCTTCTCGTCCGTATGACGAGTGACTCCATCAAGCCTCCAGAACAAAGATATAACTACTCTAATGCCCTTAGCGGTCTAGTTAACCTCGTCAAGGACGAAGGCCTTAAAGGCCTCGCGCGTGGGCTCGGTCCGAACACAGTTTGTCGTCTTCCTGTGCTGCTGCAGAAACGTACTGAGTAAACCCGTAGACACGAGCCGTCCTCATGAATGTGAGTTTGCCGGAGATTGAACGAATGACGTCCTCAGCTAAAATAACTTAGGCATCACAAGTAGGATCGTAAGCGTGTTAGCTCACGATGTGATGGCTATATGCGCTAAATATGGAGCGCAGGTATGACCTTGTCAAGAGCACGCTCTTGGCGAACCGCCTCCCACTCGTCAACTACCAGTTCAGGGACAATCTCTGGTGCCACACCGTTTCCAGCTGTCTTGCAGGAACGATTGCCACCAGTACGCCGCGACTTCCATTCCTCATCTTGAGCCGAGTTGACCCGTCGACCAATAGCTGTGTGCGCTCCGGCAGATGTGCTGAGGTCGCGCCTCATGGCTGCGGTACGTTTCGCACACCTCATGAACTGCGTGCGTTTCACCTTACGCTTCCCGCAGTCCTCAAGCGAGTCAGCGCTCGCGGTGCTCCAGCGGTCGTTGCGCGAAGAGGGTCCGAAGTTCCTCTTCAAGGGCTGGACGCCAGCGTTCATCCGCCTTGGGCCCAACACCGTGCTGATGTTCGTCTTCTTCGAGGTACGCCACACCATGTGCATGCCGTATGACGCCTCCGCTTACATCACCGTAGCAACTCAAAAAGGGCTGGCGGACACTCTTCCCTGCCTCATAGACTTCCCACCGACCCTGAACACTCATTCCAGGCTGCTCTCGCCAAGAGACATCCTTAGATTATTGGTTCGTAACCCGCGGAGCTATCTATCTATCCCCGTATCGCATGTAATCTTTAATGTACAACGGCTATTCTAAATGGACGTTTGGCACCCGCATAATCTCAACGTTCGCAGGCACCCTTACGCTGAACTCTAAGCTTTAGATTCGAAGCTGACTGTGAATGGCTTTGTGTCGAGACAGGGAAATGCTTTCTCCGTCGAGGTGAGTTGCACGCCTATTACATGCTGCGCAGCCCGGATTCGACTGACGTTCACTCTCATTTTGCACGAAGCATATCCTTTCCACCAGTCATACAAAGCCAGCAGCGTCAGCCCACCGGCATACACTCAAATTTCTGCTCAGGCAGTGCTGCAGTCTGCGCGAACCCATCTATGGCTGTCCACTCCCACACGAAGGCAGGCACAGCAGATCGCGAGGCCCCCAGACGCCACGTCTCCGCCCGCGCCAGGGCTCGACCCGCGAAAAGAGACGACGCGAGTCGCCGTCGCAAGATCTCCGCGCAGAGTTCGCGCAGGAAGGGGCAGGAAGAGGCAGGAAGCCCCTCCGCCACCCCGGGCTGTGCGAAAATCCAGACGCGAAAGGCGGCGTCTCGCACCTGCCCGCGCGCGATAGGCCCGCGCGCCGCCCTACGCTGCCCCAGCGCCGGCATGCCCGCTGACGCAGCGTGCGAGAGCCCTGCCGGATGCGCGACGGCTGACATCGCGGGCAGCAGCGGCCGCCGCACGCGCCCCGTGACGAGGCGTGCGCGGGCAGCGCCTGGCGCCCGCGGCGCGTCAGCACGCGCGTGGGTGTGGGTACGATGGTGCGTGTATGGCAGGTGTGTTGTGTAAATGCCGTCGCTGATGAACGATCGCCCGCAGAGCGTGGCGCGTGGCCTGTGCGGATTTGTAGGGCGAGATGCGAAGCTCAGCGCATGGGGACGCCCGCGCTGGGTGTATATAAGGGACTTCTGCTAGACATGGCGATGCAGCGACACAGCTACAGACGCAGACTCGTCTCCAAGAAGCATCCTCAGACTCTATCTTGATCATGAAGCGTTTCTCAGACTCCCGCTTGTCTTGGTCTTCGTCCAAGGTGGGATTGTATCCCCAGCCAGGTACTTGACAGAGCGCTGACAATCCGACCGTCCGCTAGGCAACCCCGATAGCGCGCTCCGATAGCGACTCGAGTACGCTGAGCTCATCGAGCGAAGCCTCTACGTCACTATCATCGACAGTCTACTTGGTAAGCCTAGCCAGCACAGTGCGATGTGTATGCTCACTCTTGACTCGCAGCCCGAGACCGCATACTCGTCGCAGTCAAACCTGGGTGTAGTCGTACGCGCATCCTCACACCTGCACATCCATTCCTGCTGATGCCAGGCACAGGCAGAAGTGCTTGAAGACGAGAACCAAGCATGGGGGAAGCCGCGCAAGCCGAAGTCCAGGCAGTGACGCGACCGGAGAAGTGGACAGACAGAAGTGTATTTGTATACTTAGCCTACATCAGCTGATAATACTTTCCGCAATTCCGATGTTGGTGCCATAAGGTGGTCCCGGATAAGGCGAGATTGCATGCATTCCGGAATAACCTTCGGGGAAGCAGCGGTCCTCCGTATGATAAACTCCTAAAGTCTAGGTTCTGTATACCGCTGGTGGCATGTGTGTCAGACCACAAGTTATTTTGAGAGGTTGTACATAGCTTATACTCACACTACGTCTACCCATGTCGCGCAACGTGCATCACGGTGAAGTAATGAGCGGCGCTTTACCGACCCACTCCCCCTTCTCCAGCTCTTCCAGAACCCATGACGCGAAAGCAGTTCTTGTCAGGACCGGCTTCCGGTGCTTGTCCCCAACATACCCCACCACCACACTCTTGTCCTCGCCACTCGTGAGCACAGGAACGCGCCCGATGGTCCAGTCGAGCCCGACAGACTCGCTGCGGACGAGCTCGCCGATGGCGACAAAGTCCTTGTACGCGCCGTGCGCGAAGACGCCGACGCCGGCGACGAGGGTCTTGAAGACGACGCTGAAGTGGTCGTTCGCGTCCTTGATGCTCGTCGTGCCGAGGAGGATGAGGCGGCGCACGCCGTGGCGCTTCATCGCGTCGATGACGAGCGCGTAGCCCTTCGCGATCGGCGTGTCGGAGGGGTACGTCAGCCCGCTCGTGACCGTCACCGGGGGCCCGAGCGCAGAGAGCACGGCGTGCACGCCGGCGACGGTCTTGCTGATGAGCTCTGCGTCGGTGAGCTGCCCCTGCACGACCGTCACGGCTGGGTTGGACGTGATCGATTCGGGGAGCTTCTGCGGGGAGCGGGCGAAGACGACGACGGAGTGACCGGCGGCCAGAGCGTCCTGTATGAGCAGCTGGCCGCAGGGGCCTGTGGCTCCCAAGATCAAGAGCTTCATGCTGGTTGTGGTAAGAAGATAGTCGCGGGTCACTGCCGCACTGCGCAGGGTCTACCTTTGGCGATGCATGGAACAAACTACGACACCTTCCGAACCAGGACATGCCTCTCACGCTGGGCGCTAACCACGATTGGCAGGAGTCTCCCACGAACACCGAAAACGCATCCTACCACCACGCACGGAGAGATGCTCGATGCATATGTTGCAACCCGTCAGCCGGGAAAATGAACACAGACAGATCGACATAACATTTGCTCCTGGTGGGTCAGGCTGGTAATGTAGGAGCAGCTGAACCCTATCACAATTTCCGGAAGTTGGCATCAAAGGACTAACGCTAGCGTCCCCACCGCCCATGGAAGGCGTGCAGTTTCCCCTGCCGCGGCCTGCGAATGGGCAGGCACCTATAACACAGCTGTCTCACCATCTCGGGCCTTCTCTTCCCCCACCGCCATGTCGCTGGCCCTCCTGCTGCTCTCGCAGGCCATCGGCCACAGCGGCAGCGCGTACGCCTCTCCCGTCACGACCCTGTACGCCCGCGACACGTTCATCACGTCAAGCTTCGACACGACCACTGTAAATGGAACAGGCTATGCGACAAGCACCTCGTGCACCGATATCAACAACTGCCGCACGATCTCTGACATCGTCTGGGGCTGCCTCTCCGTCATCCTCGCGTGCACATGGGCCGCCCTCCACCGCGATATCCCGCCCAAGGGCGTCAGATGGTACATCGTCCTTGGGAACCACGCTTGGACGACCATCGTTGCATTCTTCACGCCCGAATTCATGGCGTTTATGGCGATCATGGAGTTCGCCGAGGCGCGACAAGTGAGGAAAAACTTTGCAGGTATGCTGTCCGGCTTTGCTCTTGTATCTGCGCGTACTGACCGCTGCATAGACGTGCTTTTACCACCCGAGGCGCGATGGAACCTGACACACGCTTTCTTTGCGATGATGGGTGGTTTCACGCTCGTGAAGCCTAGAACAAATGGAACCCCGGGGTACGACAACATCGGAGCTGTCTACCCTGGGGCCCTATACAAGCTCGCCAAAGCTGGACGCGTCGACCTCTCTCTTATAACCGAGGAGGTGATCAAGGACAAGAGCAAGGGCGATCTCATATCCAAGGGCTTCGTGGTCCTCCAGACAACGTGGTTCATCATCCAGATAATAGCGCGCTTCATACAGCATCTGCCCGTCTCCGAGCTCGAGATCGTGACGCTCGCCTTTGCGGTGCTCAACTTTCTCACATACGGCTTCTGGGGCCACAAGCCGATTGGCGTGTCGACGCCCATCTCTCTCGTACTGCTCCCCGCCAAGGACGAGGGCGCTTTCGACGTCGACTCCGAAAAATACGACGACTCGAAGACGGCTTTGGACGATATCGCCTACGCATCCACACCCGCGATCGAGGAGCTGGTGATGAAGCAGATGATGGAGGAGGAGGAGGCCACGAAGGATGCCAACCCGACGCCGACGGACGTCTTCCGCGACCTGCTCTCCCTGCTCTACAAGTACCGCCCGAACCTGTTCCGCGACCCGATCGGCTGCGTGCGGCTCGTGCTCGCGAACCTCTCGCGCAGCGGCGCGCCGACGGGTATCTGCCTCGTGCTCGCGGTCGTCACGACGATCTTCGGCGCGCTGCACTTCATCGCGTGGGGCTTCCAGTTCCCGACGGACGCCGAGCGCTGGGTGTGGCGCGCGAGCGCGATCGTGCTCACGCTCGCGCCGCCGTACATGTTCCTCGGGCGCACGCTCGCCGTGCACCTCATCGACGGCGTCCTCCACGCCAAGGGCATCTGGCGCCGCGTCTGCCTCGGCGTCGCGACGCTCGTGTCGACCCTGCCCGGCTCCGTGCTTTACACCAACGCGCGCACCGCCCTCATTGTTGTCTCCATCATGGAGCTCAGGCGGCTGCCTGCCGGCGCGCTCGAGACGGTCTCGTGGACGAAGTTCATCCCTCACATATGACCGCGCCGTCGTCCCCTCTGTTCCAATCTTACGCGTTGTATTTGTACTGTGCCACAGATACCTCCATACGAGGACCAGTGTAGCATATGAAATGCAGGGCTTACGCTTATACTCGCTGTCCACGCTGCGATGCCACGGCTATGGACAGAAGCGGCGTTGGGACGAACGACGACGCCTGCCGCATAAGGACGCGGCCGCCATCACTGATACCCACTCTGGCCCGGCTCCGGTTGCCGCTCGCTGCTGCTTTCTTCCATCCACCTGTCGCCTCACCAGTCTTTCGGACAGCCGAACGTGTGCTGCGACGTCTTTCGGTCCATGAGGTATGCAAGGTTCAATTTCGGCCGAATATTGGCTGATTACCCAGGATGCTTCCCGCCCCGGTCAGACAGAGACCCAGTGCCGCTGGCCAAAGAGCCTATGCAGCGTTATCCCGCGAAACGTGCACATTAGTACAGCGCGTAGCTGTCGGTTATACACCATTCCATCACCTATGCTGTGAGCAGCTCCTTTCGTTTCGACCGCGACATCAACGGCGCCCATTTGACGACTATTGACAGAGCACGGTTCTATCTATTGCAACGCGTGATGATCTCGTGGGCGCCGCATGTCGCCAGCTCGCGATGCGCTTCTGCCCATGAGCTGCGCTGCTTCGTGGCCTAGTCGCACCGGTCATGCGAGCACCAGGTGCACACCGACCCTGGCACGCACTTCGCCCCGCGTACCTGATGTCACCGAAGGACGGATCACGCGCGAGCCTCCGGGCCTCTCAGCCAGGCGCGCGGCCAGATCGCCACCCGTCACGTCGCGGGCCCGCCGTCCCATCATTGCTTCCTGCCACCGTCGTACACGTCTGCCCGAGGCCGTGATGTGTTATTCGCGCGCGGCGGGTATATAGGCGGGCACTGGCCCGCCCGACGCCAGCAGAGTCCTACCGCCTCTGCACCGTCTCGAAGATGCGCTTCGCCAAGCTCTGCCTCGCGCCGCTCGCCGCACTCTTCGCCGCGCCGTTTGTGCTCGCGGCGAAGGGCTTCGCCGGGTCCAACTTGTACTACGCCGCGGGCCTCAGCGCGGCTGACCGCACGACTCTGCTCAAGTACGTGTGCCGCGGCTGTGCGCGCGCGCGCGATGCTGACGGTGTGGGCGCAGGGGTCTGCAGAGCGCGAACATGAAAGTTCTGCGCGTGTGGATCAACGGCCAGTCCGACAGCGACATCAAGGGCACCACGATCACGCCCTTCCCGGACGTCGAGCCAACCACGATCTGCAACGGCGACCAGTCGTGCTACGACCCGACCATCCTCAACCTCCTCGACACGCTCATGGTCGAGGCGCATTCGTACGGCATCAAGGTGCGCGCGGGCGCGTCTGGGTTCTGCGCACCGCGTGGCTGACAGCGCCGCGCAGCTCCTCATCACTATGCACTCGTTCAACGCCCTCGAGGCGGGCGATGTCTACGGCGTCGAGTACGGCACGGGCTACTTCTACGAGCAGACCTATCCCCAGCAGGCGTTCGACAAGCGTCTGCAGTACATAATGAACCACGTCAACAGCCAGCTCGGCCAGCCGTGGAAGGAGCTGAGCGATTACATATTTGCCTTCGAGGCAGAGAACGAGGCTATGATTGGCAAGGTATGGCTTGCTCTGTGCTGCATTCGATAAAAGGCTGAATCGGATCATCTCCCAGGGTCAAGACTACATCGAGCAGCACCAGCAATGGTTGGCATCTAATGGAGTCTTGAAGCGTTGTGTCCGAGGCTGACGGACTCTTCAGGCAGTGCGATAGGGCAACCACTATCAAGAATGAGCTTAACGGTAACACTGGCGTAAGTCATCAGCACTGGGCGCACAGAACCGGTTTTGAACTTGCCTGCGCCAGATCATTGTTACCACGGGCGGCGAGTCCTGGATGGATGAGTCCGTGCAGCCCAACTGGCTCACCTGCTCCTCCCTCGACGCGATCGCCATCCATGCCTATGGCACGGGCGACTACGCGACCTCTGCGATCCAGACATACGTCCAGCGCGCCCAGGCCGCGGGCAAGCTGCTGTTCATGGAGGAGTGGTACGCGAAGACGCTCGGTAACGATGGAGGAGTCGCTGACAGACCATGCAGGGGCGCGTGCTACTACACGACCGACAACAACAACTGCCCGACCGGCAGCGTGCTCTCGAGCTCGCAGCGCAATGCGAACATCAAGGCCTGGGCGAGCCAGATCTCCGCCGCGGGCCTGTCGTGGATGTACTGGCAGGTGCTTCCCAATGCGGACCCCCACGTACGTCGCGCAGCTTTCACTCGCGATGTGCCGCGCTGACGGATACGTGTAGTGGGACACGGACTTCGAGATCGGGCTTGTCAACGATCCGTCGTGGTCGACCCTCCAGGCTGCGGCCCAAGCCGCCGGAAACGCGAACGCCGCGTTCGACTTCTCGCCTTACCTGCTGTGAGACCAAGAGACCGCCGGGCACCCATCGGATCCTGGCAGAGTTCTTCCGTTTGTAATGTTACGGTAGTGACAGCTTTCGGCAGATGAAAGTTCATTTGAAAGATAATCGAATTTTGACACTCTAGGGAAATATGCCCAGATGCCCTCTGCCGACCATCTGCGACGCCACGGAGTCTGCGCCACTGATGATCTATCTGGTGGCCAACCCACTAGAGTAACGGGGCAATGTATCGAGTCCTAGTTTTTAATGGTGCGAATTACGCTCGAAGAAGCATGAATATGGAGCGCATCGCGCCATCTGAGGCTTGAGAACGTCCACTGAACTGCTTGTAGCACACGACGTAGCTCAACTAGAAAGTGTCAAAAACATGCACTTTGCTGCATCAGGCGCCTGCAAACTGTCAGGAATCTGCACTCAACGTGAATCTCGCGACTTGGCCCGTTTCGGTTCGGTTGCCTCGTTCAATCTGCGCGCTAGACCACTCGAACTGGTTCGCCTTCTCGGATCTGGGCCGGACCTCTTCGCACACTGGCATGGTCTCTGGCTTGCCAGACCGTGAGCAGCCTAGATGAGCTTCACGAGAGGTTAAGTGATATGATGATTGAATGCCATGATACATGCACAAGTTCGAGGCGAGATTGCTTAATTCTCGCGATATTTCCAAGGCATCCAAGCGCAGACCTCGCGACGATGCTTGTTCGGACACGCTGGGGTCATATGATGAACACCGGGTCCATATAAATATTTGCAAGAGGAGGTTTTGAGTCTAGAAGATCCGCGAGGCTGGTGATACACAGCATGCATACAACAAGGCGGTACAGGTACACACAGTGGCGTGCCGTGACGGCAGCATGGACCCCAGTATAATACAACAGGAAAGAAGACCTACAAAAACGCCAGCGCAGGCGCACATTTGACTGATCGCGCTCTACATGATCCCAGATTTTTGTCGCCAAGAGCTTACTGAGCAGTTCACTGCCAGACGCGGACCGAGGCGATGTCCCAGTATGCGTTCGCGAACGCGCCGGGGTTGTTGTTAACGTAGTCTGATGTGCGCTCAGCATGATCCGGAGATGGCCAAAGCAGAGTACTTACCGACGCAGGTGCTAGGGCAGCCCGAGCTGCTGTAGATGGAGGCCTGGCCAGCCCAATCACCGCCTGCAGAGGAATAATCAGCACTCAGTTTGATCATGTGAACGGCTACACGCACAGAACGTGAGGTTGATGATGATGTTGTTCGCATCGAAGTGGCCGCCGATGTCACAGCTGGTGTTAGGGAAGAGCGCAGTGGGCTCGCCCTGAAGATGGAGGAAAAGAGAGGAGCGGAGTAAGCACCCGGCAGATGCTGCGGCACCCGAGTAAGAAAAACATACCCATGTGTCGGTGTTGATGGTTGCTGGGCCAGCCTTCACGTCGTTGGGGACGTTGCCAGCGTTGCGCGGGAAGAACCAGACCTTGACGAAGCTGTTCGTGCGCTCCATCGCATACCAGCCGCCACCGTTCGCGTTGAAGGACGGGCCGTAGCTGTTCGCGGACGGCGCCTGCACGCCGCAGCCGGAGTTGCCGTCCGTGTTAACGTCGCAGTTGTTGTTCGTCGCGGTTCCGGTCATCGTCCGGCTCGCGGGCATCGCGCAGTTCGCGCCGGTGTGGAGTGTCATCGCGTTCGGCGATTGGTCGTTGACGCCTTCGATCCTGCAGAAGCATCGGGGTCAGTCGCTGTCTTCGCGCTTATCGGCGTGGCACTCACTGTCAGACATGGTGCAAAACCAACGAAGGAGAGATAGGCCCAAGGCACGCCCGTCAGTCATCGCAAAAATAGCTGCACATTGGCACCTACGATGTCGACTTCGCCGCCGTTGGGCCAGTCGCCTTCGTCGGTCTCCCAGGCAGCGGGCCATGTACCGCAGCCTTGGGGCATGTGGCGCACATCGAAGCTGATAGAGGTGGAGAAGTCAGCACGACGGGCCACACTGCGGATGTAAGGATGAAAGAAACCCACACAACGACGTGCGTGTCGTACGTCTTCACGCTCCGGATGCGCACGCTGTTCCTCCCGGCCCCACTGGCGCTGAGAGTGGTGGTGTGGTCCGCGCGGAGGATGAGGGTGTCTCCGCTGGCGTAGGTCAAGTTCTTGGCGACGGCAGTCGCCTGATCGACATAGTTCCTGCCGGGGGATGAGTAAAATACTTTGCTCATCGCGGGGACACTTGCACTCGTCCGTGGGTTGGGTCCGCAATGGCCTCGTGGGTGAACGCGCTCAGGAAGGCGGAGCCGACCCAGTTATCCGAGAGGTGGTAGGTAGCGGCATATGCACTAGGGGCGAGCGCAGCAGCGACAAGGGAGGCGAGGGCGGCAAAGCGCATTTTGATTCGTGCAGTGAAGAGGAAAGAAGGATAGAGTTGCCTGGCCGTCTGCTTCGTGGGCCACCTGCCCTTTTATCCTCTGCTCATTTTATGCTTGCAACATAAGGTGTATTCTCCTTCCTGTCATGGGGCCTTGAGGACGCCGTACATCGGCTGCATTCCCGGATGCACGGCCTGACAGAACAGGATTGGATATCAGCAGAACAGATGGTCGCGTAGAAGCAAACACCGTGAACCATACGGAGGCAGAACGCTAGTCGACCGGGGTCACCGCTCACTTTGAGGCGGGTGATGTTCCGCGGAGGGGTTCGGAATCTGGGCCAAGCTGAGAGACAGCGTGAAGTCCATCGCGCACAATGTGGAGCAGACCCGCTCATGACTGACACCCACGCGTTTTCGAACCTGTCATCAAATTGTCGGGTTCTTCGACGAATGTTGTAGCTGGGGCAACTGCTCATTGGTCTGATGGCAGTCAGAGACAGCAGCCGCAATGAGGCCAGAAGACCAATGAGCGGTTTAACGCTGGTCCGCATGTGCAGCGGCGTGCGGTGAGGTTACCTTCTGCTTGTACCTCGGCGGAACGAGTGCAGAGCGCGTCGCTTCAAGCACGATCACATGGATGTGGAAGGGGCGCCTTGTGGGCCGAACCGTACGATGACCCCAGCTGAGCAAAACGTTAGGCTTCAAGTCGTCAGGCTGACCCATGGGAACGATGGCTGCGGACGAAAAAGGCGACATACGTGACTTACGCTGTCCGATTAGGGAATTGACACGCGGGTGAGATCTGAGTGCTTGACTCGGACGTCGCATAGGCTAGCACAGTTTGCGACTCACTGAACCACCTATACAGAGGCATTATGGGCTGTCGGCTGACATGCGCTGCCTGCAGGCTCCGAGAATTAAGGTCTCGAGATCGTCGAGTGGAATGGCGACCCACATGTTATGTTCAGCAGATCCGGAAGGCCGGTGCGGAGAGGTCTTGTCCATGAGATTAGTCCTACACGCTGGATCTGCGCCAGCGTTCAGGGAGTAATGAAGGGGCACCGTTGTGGCGGTAAGTCGCAGTTCGGAGGAACCTTATTCGAGGGAGGGCAGGTTCGAACTTCGGGAACGCAAGACCCTGTAGTATCGTGAGAGCTCCCCTTCGGCATCCGTAGCTAGCAGTCGTAGCCGATGAACTCTCTCCAGACTGGGTCAGGACGAGCTCGATGAATAATGACTCGATACTCTTCACTCTCATGGTGGTGGTACTCTAAACGTTTCGCCGATCTTGTGCAACCATACCTTGATACGAAGCCTGATCTAGATGCATGCGCAAAGGTTAGCTAAACGATATCTCCGAGAACACGAGCATAAGAGCATACGAACACCCTCACCGGTCGTCGTCCAGGGCTGTGTGGACAGAGCCAACGTGACAATCTGGAAGGTTTAGTCTGAGGAACGGCCACATGGACAATCACGTTCATGACACAAGGTCCATGAGAACGCATGCGCATTGCGGAGCCTTGGTCGACTGAGAATCCAACACTGAGACGTAAAATAAGAGAAAGGGCACACGAGGCCTCGGAAGTCAGGCCTCAGGCCTGCTCCAGGCGGCAGCCGCATATCTGAGGCAGGTGCCGTCGAAGATCTTCGACCTGTATAAGTATATCGCGTTCGGCGTGACAAGCTCGACGTCTGAGCGGGTGCTATCTTCAGACTTCGCTGCGCGGATGTGGTCGCTGCTCTGCCCAGAGAACGCCACATTGAAGACGGCTCAGCATGACGACCCGGGGCAATACGCGCACTTCCCAGTGCATGTCCCTATTACTTTCCTTGCTGTAATCTTTGGCCTCCGCGTCATCTTTATGGTGTGAGCAATAAATGGGGAGCGTCGTGGTGCTCACCGCGCTCTGCGTGCCGCAGGCCTCGTGGGATTCATGTCGTTGGCCACCCTTTTTGTGTTCCACCAGCATATTCCATTTCGACCACTGCAACACCCGACCAACTCGCTCACTAGACCCCCCGACGATGATGGTATTCTCTGCCAGTCATTCCGCGCGTTTTCAAGAGCACCAGCGTTCGAGTTACGGGGATAGCTCAGCGCATCAGCGATCACCACGAGAACACTGGGTTCGGCGGGGTGTGTCGGCGCATGGCGAGATATGGAGCGCGCAGTTCGAACAAAGGCTTGAGCAGGAGGGTTTCCCGCTGAGAAGTAGCGCGTGGGGTCGCGAGCAGACCGTCGAGGACATCGTGCAGGACACGGAGAGCGAGGACGAAGGCCTGGGCGCGTCTGAACGCGCCTCAACGAGTTCCCACGCGTCTGAGAACATACGCACGGCCACAGCTTCTGCGGATGTTTCACACCAACCACCACCGTCGTCGCTCTCGAGCTCGAGCAGAATGGCCTTCAAATCCCCCTGGTGGATCTCTGCCTGGTGTGTACGCCCTACCAAGCTGCAAAACTAGACTCTGACGGCTTGGCAGGTTCATCCTCACTATCCCTGTCATCTTCTGGGATGCCAGCTACTGTTTCATGAGGTAATGCCCTCGTTCGTCTCTCTGCAGACAACCCTACTTACTACGCCATTTATAGGCCGCGCTCTATGCGAGGTGGAGACCTGCATTGGATCTGGTCTCCGTATTCTCTGTACCAGGAGGTTGACTACGTGCGCCCCTCATTGCCTACTCGTGTTTAAGGCTTTCTCACGCGTCGTTAATCTGCAGGTATACGGCCTTCCCGCCTTTGAAAAGGGAGATGGGTTCACTAATGCTCAGTGTGAGTCCATCTGGGTCGGGTGCTCGCAGGGTGTCTGCTCAACCCTATTTCAGCGTTCCTGAACATCGTCGAGAACGTCCTCAATATCTGGTATCTGTATCTTGCACACGTCCAGGGATCTCCTATCGCCCCTCTCGTTGGCTTTGGCAGCGTTCTCATGACGCTGTCGAAGACTGTCCTCTACCTGCTGGTTGAGGCCTTCTGCGGGCAGTGCTCCACCGGGCACAACGATCTGTCTACGCTATTCTGGCTCTGGGTGGTACCTAACGGGTAGGCGACGACGCCTTTGTGACCCATTTATCCGCTTACGCTGTCCGTAGAATGTGGATTATATTCCCGACCGCGATCCTCTACTCCTTGGGACAAACTCTCGCAAAGAGCCTTCGCGTTGCTCAGAAGGCGGATAAGAAGAAGGCTCAGTGAACATTCGTTATTTGATCTTGTATACCAATTATCTAGGACATCTGCTGGATCTGTGTTCATGTATCTGCTCGAGCTCTTGGATATCTCACTGCAATATTATTGGCCGTTTCTGGATTGCCGCGTCGCGTGAACTCGCGTGAAGTTCGTGTCTAATTGGGCGCTTGCAGCGTGTCCATTCCGTTCCGCTACCTTCACCAGCCCACATCACTAGTTGCTCTTGTCAGACCCTCCAGCACACTGAGGGCTTCATAATATGTCTATGCTACTCAAGCAAAGCTCGCGATACTGGGCAACGTGCCCAGCCAGTCGCTCACTGGCACGCTTCAGCACATCGCACGGTTGGCGGGAGGAGCTCTATCCGTCGAAGCGGATCGACTACGAGTCAAAGTACCTGGAGAAACTGCAAAAACGGGCGACAGAGTACGTTTGTTATCTGCGTCTGTAGCAGCTGCGTTTGACCATGAGCAGACAAGGCATCTCAGTCGAACAGCTGAAAGCACGGCTGAAGGACCAGGAAATGGCCAAGAGGAAGGAGAGCCTGGCCAAGCCGCTTCCCTACCAAGCACCTAAAGCCCCTGAGCCCACCTCTGCGGCAGGACCGCAGCAATCGTCAAGTACGACAACGGCACCATCCGCTTCTTCATCTCCGATTTCGCGAAAAGACAGTTCCCCGGTGAAGGTATGTGTCTCTGGTGATGTTTGATGCACTTGCTCACATTTCACAGCCCTTGTCGAATATCCTGAACCTGGAGAAGCTCGTGCAGACGCCTCACACCGCGCACCAGGTCGAGCTGCTTTGGCGTGCCTATCACGGGTCACGCTCTGGGGGAACTGGCCGGGGCTACCTCTGCGCCGCTATACCGCTTGAGACTTACGAGAAGATGGCGAGCGTCGCTGCCAAGTATCCTTCCTTCGTGATTCCCGTGCCACGCGAGGCGCCAGAAGGAAGCGAGGATCAACGTGCCTATGAGTTTTACTTCGTGGAATGGGCTTTCCACGGCTCGCCTCCCGAGCCCGCCGCCAGCGTCGAGCTCTTCACGAAGCCCAAGCCGTCAACCAACCCACAGACATCCACCATCCTTTTCACGCCTCTCCAAGAGTACAAGCTCAGAAATTCGTTTGCCACGCCGTACTTGGCCCTGACCAACTACACGGATCTAGCGCGCTCGCATGACGTGGTGCTTCTACGAGGAGAGATCACTCCGTCGTCTTCCGGCGCAGCGGCTACACCGTCCGGCGACGGAAGATACATGCTGAACCAGCAGGACGCACAGCTACTCGCTATGGCTATCCAGAAATTCTACCTGTGGACCGACGAACAGGCGGAGAGCGCGAAGCTGTTGAGGACTTTCCACGAAAACCCTACCGAGTTCAAGTGGGAAGACTTACTCAAGCACGCCGACTTCTCGGCTTAGAGTATGTTGTACGTGCATTGTGCGAGCCTAATTTCTCTAAAACCTTGTAACCTGACGCGCTTTCTCCCAGGGTACCAGCGTAAATAGATCTATAGAGATGGTTGGTACTCGGTTGGTGTGCGGGACATGCGTGCCGGTCTCAGCCTTGATGTGGTCATGGCCTGGACTTGCACTCCTATGTCGCACATCAGCAACGGTCAGCCCACACGCTCTGTGTGGCAATACTGTTTCTCGCCTTCGAAGCAAGCAACTTTTGCGGCTGACTGTATTGAATGCCAGCCACGGCCCTCCTGGGATGGTTTATCCGCGTGTCGCGTCGCAAGCCTTAAAGCCACGCATGGGCTGTGTGACTCCCTACCTCTTCTTTCTCACCTCGCCCACCTTCTGAAGTTGGTTCGGTACCTCGACGGCCCTCACGACCCTTCACGACTCCTCAAGACTCCTCAAGACTTATCACGACCGGCGAGATGCCCGCGGTGAATTTCAAGATCTGCATGACGAGCATCAAGTCTCGATTTGCAAGAACGAAGCGTATCACTGGCCAGGTAGGCTTCCTCACTTCAAATTAGGCATGATGTTGACTGCCGCTCTTCCTTGCTAAAAGCCCACTGAAGAGGCTGGCTCAACAAATGACTGCGAAGTAAGTCCCTCCTTGCCGTGGAGTATAGAGCGTAGGTACAACGGAACTGACGCTAAATAGTACAAGAAGCTTTCCCCGCAAGAATTGGAGAAAAAGTTTCTGGAAGACATGTCGGACGCGTACAATGAATTGGAGCTCCCAAGGCAGATAGAACCTCGAGTGGCTACAAATATCCTGAAGGTGTGTCGTGCCGTCAGCCTCTTTCATCCCGCCCTCATCACAATAATTCTCCAGACCGTCCGCGACGGCTCAAAAAGGATAACACGCCACACCCGCGCGCCATCAGACGTGCTCAGACTTCTCAGCGGCGCAACCGCCTACTCGCCCCCACCGACGAGCGCCGGTGCCACTCTATTCGGCTGGGCCACCCACCCTCGCCGACCCACGGTTGGCTCGAACGCTGACCCTCTCGCAACCCTGGCGACCCCACCCGCGCGCGTGCCGCGCATCGAAGACTTCAAACCGATCGCATACCTCGGACGTGGTGGATTTGGAAGCGTGTACCTTGTCTGTGACAGGGTCACGGGCCGCTTCTTTGCTCTGAAGTCGATCGCGAAGGGCACGCTGCCTGCGTGGTGCTTCCCGAAGGTTTTCGAGGAGCAGCGCCTCGGCAAGTCGCTCGCCGGCTCCAAGTGGGCGGTGGGCATCGAGGCGAGCTTCGACGACGATAGCCACTTCCACATCCTGATGGTGAGCCGCCCTGCGTGCTCGTACGGGGCGGTATGCTTAAACATTCACAGGAGTACGCGCCTGGCGGCGATCTTGGAAAGTGGATGGATAGCTTCGGCAAGCCGACGCTTGACACCTTTCGTATGGTGTTCGCTGAACTGGTGCGCCCCACGTCGACGGATATTTCTGCACGATGCTAACTCAGCATCAGGTTGCGGCACTCGAGGACCTGCACCAGCGGCACATTCTACACCGCGACTTGAAGCCACAGAATATCCTCATCGACGAGGATGGACATCTCCTCCTTGCAGACTTCGGCCTTTCGATGGCTTTTGGCGTGGACGAGTCCGAGCGGCCTTGGGAGGACGCGCCGGTTTGGACGGCGCACCCTACTGACGAGACCCTGGTAGACACCGCCCCGCAGGATCTCGCCGTCGACAACGACGGCACTCCGGGCTACCAGGCACCTGAACAGCTCACGGGCGCCGTGCAATACTCGCGCGAGGCCGACATCTGGAGTCTCGGCGTACTGCTCTATGTCTTCCTCACTGGCACGGTGCGTGCTCCTTCTCCGTGCCACTGTCCGCATGTTCTGATTCGCGTGCAGATGCCTTTTGGAATTGACGACGTGATGCCCATTGAAGAAGTTCACCGTTGTACATTGGAGAACTGCTTGATCTTTCCCACAGGCGTGGATGGCAAGCTGCGCGACCTGATCTGGCGGATGCTGACGAGGGAGCCGCATCGCCGGATAACGCTTCCGGAAATCAAAACCCATGCCTTCTTCAATGACGTGTAAGTCTATGCACTACCGTTACGGTCGGGATACTCACGGGATTATCAGGGACTGGGATGCCATCGAAAGACGTGAAGACAATCCTACGCTGAGGGCCTACCTCGGTCGCGGAGTAGCTCCGTATCTTGTCCCGACACAAGACAGGATCAAGTTCACCTTCGTCTCTCCGAGCCTCTCAGACTTGGCCGGCTCCGGTCTCCTTGCGACACCGAGCTCTGCATTCCAGCATCTCACCCTCTCCGACGACAGCAGCAGTAGCAAAGCTGCATCAACCGTGTCCGCGCGCTGGCCAGGACTCAAATCTTCTGACGCTCCTAAAAAAAACTACGGAAAGCGCGGCGTCTGCGGTTCTCTCAGGCACCAGGTGAGGGTCCGTCTTGGCCTCCTGGCATCTGGCAAGCCCAAGGTCGACAAAAAACTGTTTCTCGACGATTAAAAGCCACAAAAAATTCGGACTGGAAAAATCGACAAAACCCCACAAAAAAGGACGGTCATGTGTCTCGGTTTCGATATTGTTGTCTTCATTGCTTCGTTCTCTGTGCTGTGTTTCTCGCCTGTCGCCTGATCAATGTTTATTTACCTGCTGTTACAGTATCTATGCTCCTCATAATGTTGTCACCGTTTCTTGAGCTGTATTTCTATCATACGTTTACATACATTACAGTAAATCATAATGAGAATCCTTGTCTTTGTCACTTTCTCTCTCGAAGTCCCGGTCTGCCTACGGTATTCTGCAAAGTCAACCTGCTCCCTGCACGTTGACAGGAGCAGCAGGTATGATCGGATCAAGCGCCACGAAGATATCGGGACGGATGCTTTTTCGTTCATCCATCGCGGCGATCGCGCAAATAGACCCAAGACTTGGTGTGGATGCAGCGGTGGGCTGTGTCAAAGACTGGGCAACCGCGATCCGATGAGTATCTCAATTGGACGATAGCCCCGCGTCCGAGCCAGGTCTGCCGTCTGCCGCCGTGTTGATAATCAAATAACGTCGGTGATTTTCGTGGTCCAGGAACAGGAAACTCACTGCGATACTCTGGACAGAATGCAAATTCTGCACATGGACCGCTGACAGAATCTTGCACCCCTGCATTATCAAGTGACCTCTGACATTATGCTCCCGCCGCTCGACCCTGGCGTTCCTGTACATCTCCATGCGTTGGTCGACTCAGCTCTATCAAGTAGCCATCCTTTTGCCCGAGTAGTCGCTGTGCCGTGCATCGGCGCGACATAAAAAGAGCGAACTGTTGCCTGGAGTCGGCCCAGCGAGTCGATGAACTTTGCCACCATGCTTCTCTCTACCATCCTCGTGCAAGCTCTGCTCGCCGCTGTCGGACTCGCCCTACCCTCTGGCAAGACACGCCTCGACAACCGGGTAACGCGACGGGCAAGCGGTGCCCACACGTTCCGCACCATCGCGAGCAACTCGACGCACGCATCGTACAGCCCGAGCTGGTCCGGCGTTGTCCTGCACGCTCCCGCGGTACGCCCCGCGATTTCATGTCGCGTACGACCCACTGACGCACGCCGCAGGGCACCTGGCGGAGTGTGACGGGCACATTCGTCGTCCCTGCCCCGAAGGTGCCGACGGGCGGATCCGCGTCAGGGACGTACGCGGCGTCGGCATGGGTCGGCATCGACGGCGATACGTGCACCACGGCGATCCTCCAGACCGGGGTCGACTTCTATGTGGAGAGCGGTACGGTGTCGTACGACGGTGCGTGCCACGCTTCATGTCGCCGCGCACGCTGATGCGGGGCGCAGGTTGGTACGAGTGGTACCCCGACTACGCCTACGACTTCGCGGGGCTCACCTTCAGCGCGGGCGACAGCGTGACGCTGACCGTGACCGCGCTGTCGAAGACGTCGGGCACGGCGACGATCACGAACAACAGCAAGGGGAAGACGGTGACGAAGCAGATCACGTCGACCGCCGCCCTGTGCGAGCAGGACGCGGAGTGGATCGTCGAGTCCTTCGACGACGGCAGCTCGCTTGTGCCGGTCGCCAACTTCGGGACGATCACCTTCACCAACGCCTACGCGACGACGAACAACGGCACCATCGTGTACCCGTCTTCCGGGAACCCGACGCTGTACGACATCGAGCAGAGTGGGAAGGTGCTGACGAGCGCGTCGACCTCGGGCTCGAGTGTCACTGTCTCGTACGTGTGAGTGGCCTGACAAAGAGGACGACAGCTGGCGGTTTTCCCAAACAGACATTGCTGGGGAACTGTACAGTGACATCATTGATGTTAGGCTATTGGGTTTGGGATCAACAGTACTGTGGTGGCGGAATGCAAGAGACAAAGCAAAATGAGTGACAATAATCCTGGTATCAGAGAAAAACTCCAACCACGGAGGGGAACCAAAAGTCTGTAACAGCGCACCGATACAACCAAAGCGGAACGGACCATCAGCGATGTCATCTCCCGGCCAGGGGCGACCTAACCGGCCGACTCTTCGCCCCAGCCCTCTTCTCCCGTACCCTCGCCCGCGACGAAGGTGTGAGGTCGATCGGGCCCCAGGGGATCGGGCTCGCGTGGAAGGACTCCACGCTGCTGCCCTCGCGGATTGGCGCGATCGTGTGTCGGAGGCGCGCCGGACGTGTCCAGCGCGCACTGCTGCCCTCAGGAAGCGACTGCGTGGCACGGAGGCCCGAGCCGAGGTTCACGCGCGGCGCGCCCTCGTCGGGGATGATGGGAAGGTCGGACTGGCGCGTGGTCGCGTTCAGGCTGAGCCAGGACGGCGGGGGCGGCGGCATCGTCGTCGACATGAAGTCCCGCAGGAGCGGCGTGCTCTCGCCGGTCAGCGCGCGGGACGCCAGGGCTTGTGCGCGTGCGCGCATGTGTGAACGGTTGCGCTCATACTCCTCTTCCTCGTCGGTCGGGACCTCGTTCCCGTCCGGATCTAGCCGCGCTGTCTCGCTCCATTTAGCGTGCATAAGGTTCATCGAGAAGCGTACAACTTACGTCTGCGGCGCGCCGCACGAAGAGCGCTGACACTCGAGACAATGGGGACCGTGTACGACGACGAGGCCTGTTCCGGCTCATCGTCGATGCTATCCCAAACGACGACCGGTCGCGGATCCGCCAGCACGGTGGATGGCCCAGCGTCCCGTGATGCCCGCGTCCTCCCAAGCATGTCAGCCCGACTTCGGGCGGAGTCAAGGCCCACTAGTGGCGGCTGTGGCCGCCGTAAGCTGTCCATCATCCAACTGTATGGGTCGTCGTCGTCGTCCTCCAGGTCAGGCATGTACTCGTCATAGCGGGAGGCCGAGGCTCGTGAGAGCGCGCTCAGGTACAGCCCTCGCGGTACCGGGGTCTGCCCGACGTCAGGCTCTTGCAGCTCGTCGTGACTTGGAGTGGCCTCTAAACCGAGCATGTCCGATGAATCGTCGAGTGCAGACCTCAACTCCGGGAGCCTCCTCATGGACGGCGCTAGTGGTAGCATGGGGTGGTTATCGTATCGGGAGCTTGTACGCGGGACAAGCGAAGAGCTGTTGTGCCTCGAGATGAGGCTGCTAACGGGGCGCCGATCTCGGAGGTTGTCGCGCCATAGAGCTGTACGATGTCGCATTTGCCAGGGACGGTCGGACGCAAATTCAGAGGGACGTGAGTCCGTCGCTGTAGGTCCCCGGGATTCGGCGGTGCTATCGCTAGATGATGGGTCGTCTGCCGTGCTGGCCGACGCTCTCCTGAAGTTGCGCGACGATTCGAGTAATCGTTCCCGCTGTCGGTTGAGAAGATTGACAGTATAAGACGACTCGCCGATTGTGTCGTTGATATGACCATTCCCAGATGCATCCTCAGGACTCCTCGCAGCAGCGGCTGCCCTTGCTTCGACCCGATGTCCAAGGCTCGTAGTGGGGTCGGAAGAGCTAGCCTCTCGTCCGTGCATGAGATGGGCCATGAGGAAGTTTCGGCGTACTTGAACCGGGTCACGCGAACGTGGGCCGAACAGCACTGTCGAGGGCGGGCGCGAGGACTCGCCGTCTGAAAGCGCGGGGTTGGGGACATCGCTCGGAACGCGCTCCGTTAACTCCATGAACCGTTGTCGAATGGTCTCTAGGGCCTGAGCGGAGCGTTGGGCCTGGTTGGCAACGTTACTGGGTCGGTCGAGCGAGGCGCGAGTGGGAGGCGCGGCTTCGCTTGCAGTCGTGTTGTTCACGGCGTTGTGCGCCGGTGCAAGCGGTGCGGGGGAAGTTGGCTGAGAGAGCACAATGGCAGAATGGTCAGGTCCCATGCGCGCCATAGGTCGGGATCGTGCTGGGTCATTCGACATGGTATCGAGCCTCTCTTGCAGTCTATTGGTGAGAGCGGTGAGACGTTCGTAGGCGGCTTCAATGGCAGAAGAAACACGCTGGATGGACTCGCGGGAGGAGCTGAGTGTTTGGAGGAGCTCTTGCTCTGTAATCCGAGTACTTCTTGAATCGCTATTGAGAATCCGGCGAGAACGCTGTGAGGCGGCAGAACCAGGCAAGGTCACCGAACTAGGAAGCGGGCGGGCGGGAGCAGTGGAAGTATTGCTACAAACTTGGCACAGACAAGACGCGAGGTCTTTGCCGGCGATGCGTCAGCACATTGAGACTCGGGAGTAGTAAGACCCTTCCTGACGTGGTTGTGCACTGAACAACGGTCTGCCCATGGGCCTTGAGGTGTGCCAATTGTGCAGCTCTGCCGCGGTCGCCCTAGTGACCTCGAGACAGTGCCGACAGAGAGAATCTGTCTACTGAGAGAGCCTGGCCGGTGCAAATAAAACCAGACCAGGCGGAGGAGAGAAAGCGAGCGTTGGGGAGGAGGATGAGGTCGGTGGTCAGGTATTGCCGTCACTGCGGGAATGTCTGGTCTGAGCCTATCCGCTTTGGGAGTCGAGGCGCATCAGCACGCAGACGCCAGCCAACTCGAGAGCTCGAAGACAAAACGATATGCCAAATTGCCACAGTAAATATGAATAAACGACCTCACTCGCTCTCGTCGTCCTCATCCTCGTCGGTGTACTCCTCCGCCTCGTCGTCGATGAGGCCGTTGATTCTCAGACCACCCTCTTCGTCGCTATCTTCCTCGTCCCCATCATCTTCCTCGTCCTCCTCGTCATCATCCTCCTCATCGCTGTCCGTCTCGTCATCCTCGTCATCGCTTCCACCAAGCTCGACATCCTCCACGCTGCCAGCATCGTCGCCACTCTCGACTTCTACGTCTATGCCCTCTGCGTCCTCTTCCTCTTCGCTTTCGCCCTCGACATACTTCGCGGCCTTCTTGCGCTGCTTCTTCTTCCTGCCCTGCTCCTTCTGCGCCTGCGGCACGGTCAGGGGCGCGGGGGCGCTCGATGAGCGCATCTCGATTTGCGAGATGACCATGTCAAGGCGGCCGCTCAGCGACAGAAGGCTCTCTTGCAGAGCAAGGCGCGACGTGAGCGTCGCATGCAGGCCAGAAAGGCGTGCAACCAGGTCAGGCATCTGTAGGAAAGTCAGTCGCGAGCGTTCATCGCACAGAATGATACTCACAGTAAGGAGGTGGCCACCGTGAACAACCAGTACTGCCCGCACCCAGCGCACGAGACCAGCACCCCTCTGCGAGCCTGCGCCAGCACCTCCACCCTTGCCTCTGCCGACCCGCTTGCCCCTTCCTAGCCGCTCGACACAGGCAATCACCAGCGGTACCGCGAGCTGTGGCGGTAGCCGCTTGACGGTATTTTGGATCAGGTTTGCGTTCGAGTGCGCGAGACATGTCTCGAGGAGACCAGAATCGGAGGAATGCAGGGCTTGTATGAGCGTCCGCGTGAGCGACGCGGCAGGCACCGCCTGGATCGTCGCGCTCTCCTTCTGCGCTTTTGAAGGTCCGTCCTCGTCGTCCGAATCCCGTGGTGCAGCCGCTGCATCGCCAGCGAGGGCGGTTAGCCGTTGTCCCAGGCTCATCTCGGCGAGCTCAGCATCAAGTTCACCCTCAATCTCGCGGTGCGTGAGGTCGTCCATTGAGGCATCCTGGCCAAGTTCGTTACCGGAGCGAACAGTGATTGACGAAGACTCCGTGTAACGTGTCGTGGGGGCTCCCTGCTGACTGTCAGGCATGGAGGGCAGATAACGAATGTTGAACTCACAGTAGGACCATCAGCGTCCGAGACAAGCCCAGCACCGGCAGGAAGTGGCGCTATCGAAACATCCTGGACGAACTCTCCTGACGCATCAAGGTATTCCTGCGCAAGATATGTAGTGGAGACAACGTAGAATAATGGTATAGACTCACCACAACCTCGAATACTGGCCTCACACCTCCCGCAAGCCTGGCGACGCGAATCTTGCCATCTTCGTGACCGACGAAAGTGGCAGCAACCACGTCAGAACGCGTCTCGGCCTGCTTCTTGGTCGCAGATACGCTTATAGTCGATCTCGGCGAAAGCGTAGGAACTTTCGACTTCGCTTTTGAAGGCGTGGAAGGCAGCTCGAGGGGGAAGATAGCTACACGGCCAGACGCGGATACTGCGAGGAGCGTATTTGAACCTGATGAGGAGGGTTGAGACGAAAGAGCAATTGTCCGTACGTCCGAGTCGAGCGGAATGGATGCAGCGACGCGACCCTCGGAATATGATGAGCCTTCCTGAGGAACATCCCACAAGTACACAAAGCGGTCTGCCTCTGCTGTTGACAGGAAGCGCAGCGAAGAGTCCCAGTGCAGGCTCTTTACCGGGGACGCATGACCAGTGAACGAGGCTGTCTTCGTTGGCTTCGAAGGTGCGTCAAGGGAAGAGTCCGACTGTGAGGTCATGGCAAGGAGGTGGACAGCATAGTTGGCCGCGAGCAGCTCGCTCGTGTCTTCGCTTTCCTGTGACGTGGATGGCCTGACCGTGATGCACGAATATGGTATCCGTTCCTCGCTCTTCCAGCTGCCGGCCAAGCTATTGTCGCGTAGACTCCACAAGCGCAGCACACCGTCTGCACCAGAAGTCCAGAGATGTGTGCACTCGCTGCTCTGATCTTCGGCTGCGGTGACAGACACGAGTGCGGCGGTGCTGGAGGAGTGCGATATTGTCTTGACCACCTTGCCGTGTGCGGGCGAGAAGAGGACGACAGAGCCGCTGTTCAGACCCAGGACAACACCGTGTGCTGGTGCCTTAGCAGCAGCGTCATCCTCGCCCTGATTCTTCCGCTTCCTCTTTCTCTTCGGGCCGTCCTCAGATTGCGAAGTGTCGAATCGAGCCCAGCATAATGAGGACACCCGAGAATCGAACACATGTTCGGCGACAGACTGGCCGGTGGTCGTGTCGTACACGCGCAGGCGATGCTTGTCCACAGCAAGCGAGAGGAAGGCGAAGAGCTCTCCGCCGGGAGAGAAGGTCGAGAGCGAGTGGGTGGACGAGGCGTCCTCCACGGCGGGCTGGGAGATGCCAGAGGTGTTGGCCGGACGAGACTTTGGCGGCTTGTTGCGCGGCTTTTTGGATTTGGAAGGCGTGGAGGCCATTTTAGCGAGCTGGTGTGCCGCGGTGAGGATGAGAAGCGAGGGACGAGGGCAAAGCCAGGCGTGACATACCTCGACTCTCGAAGAGACCCTTGCTTGCTCGGGCGTCTGTCCAAATTTTATGCCGTGCCGCATTTGGCTGCTCGGGCGCCTGTTTTGAGACTTGGACCGTTGGGCGCTCGACACCTCCGTTCGCCTTGTCCTGGACCGTCGCTCACACTCGGCCTCGCGCTCCCCACCGCGGTCTCTCCCTCTCCTCTTCCTCCTCTGCCACACACGTCCTTGACGCTTCTCCTTTCCCCTTAAAACGCGCCCTTTCTATCCTTCAATACCCTAATTCCGAACCTTCAGTCTCAAGCGTCACGATGAACTACGTTCAGGTCAGTGGCGATGCACTCTGTGGCACCGACTCGTACTGATTCCGCGTACAGCTGGAGAAGCTTGGTATGGCGCACATTGCTTGTGTCAATTGGATGTATGCTAACGATGCGCAGGCGAGGGAACGTATGCTACTGTCTACAAGGTGCGCTGACTTGTCGCGCCACCTTCCGGACATCCGATTGACGTTCAGCATAGGGCCGCTCAAGGACGACCAACGAGATCGTAGCTCTCAAGGAGATTCATCTCGATGCCGAGGAGGGCACGCCATCGACTGCCATCCGCGAGATCTCCCTTATGAAGGAGCTCAAGCACATCAACATTGTCCGCCTCTACGATGTCATACACACCGAGACCAAGCTCGTTCTTATCTTCGAGTATTGCGAACGCGATCTCAAGAAGTACATGGACGCGCACGGCGATCGAGGTGCCCTCGACCCCAACACCGTCCGGAGCTTCATGTACCAACTCCTGAAGGGTACCGCGTTCTGCCACGAGAACCGCGTGCTTCACCGCGACTTGAAGCCTCAGAACCTTCTCATCAACCGGAAAGGAGAGTTAAAGCTGGGTGACTTCGGTCTGGCAAGAGCATTCGGTGTCCCCGTAAACACGTTTTCGAATGAGGTCAGTCGACATCTCCGCCATGCCGTGTAACGCTAATTGTCATCCAGGTCGTCACTCTATGGTACCGAGCACCAGATGTTCTCCTTGGTTCTCGCACATACAGCACCTCCATCGACGTCTGGTCGTGCGGATGCATCTTCGCAGAGATGATCAGCGGCGTGCCCCTTTTCCGCGGACGGGACAACCAGGACCAGCTACTGCACATTATGCGCATTATCGGAACTCCTGAAGAACGCGTCATCCGCAAGATTATTCAGGAGGCTGTACGTTCATTCCCGGATCCATGTCGATTTGTGTCACTGACGTCCCCGCAGAAAGCCGACAACCAACAACCGCCTAAACAATACCCACGTTACCCTAAGATCCCCTTCTCGCAAGTCCTCCCGAAAGCGTCGCCTCAGGCCATCGACCTACTCGAACGCCTCCTGCAGTTTGACCCTGCCAAGCGCATTTCCGCCGCCGAGGCGCTCCAGCACCCGTATTTCACCTCTGGCCAGCCGCCGTATCCTATGCCCGCTGCAGGCGCTATGGCGCCGCCGGCCTTCAACTACCCGCACCCGCAGCAGCATGCCCAGCCACAACCGCAGCAGCATGATTTGCAGGCTCAGGCCCAGGCCCAGGCGCACGCTGCGTACATGGCACAGCAGGGCATGCCGCCGCAAATGTACCCCGCGCAGGCTCAGCAGCCGCAAGCCATGGCCATTCCACAGCAACATCAGTTTATGCCTCAGTATCCCCAGCAGTACGCTGGCGGCCGGTAATGGATGGATCGGGTAGTAATCGGGTTGAGGCCGGAGTTGTTTAATCCTTCATGTCTCTTTTTTGAACGTTTCTCCCTCTCTTTCTCTCCTAGATCTCCATCGCATTGTAGTCCACCTGTAATCTGTACGCCTGTAGTGATCGTAGGTCTCCTTTTCGTACTCAGGAATCATGAACCGAAACATGTACTATGTTCACGCCCCGTCATGTATCAAGTCACAACACAAATTGACCATCTCGGTTATTTTCGTGAACCTGGTAGCGTGGCGAGCCATCGACTGGCTTTGTTAATTGGGCTCGTAGCTGTCTCAATGGAGAACCGTCATATGCCCCGCAGACAGACTTCCGGCCTGATGCACGATAGGGAGCTTCTGAATCCACCGCGAGTACTAGGAAAGATACAACATTGCGACTATCGCGTCCACAGTACTACAAAAGACCGCACTCAAAGCAGAAAGATGTGCGGGTGCGTGTACACTACTCATATCTATGTACTACATAATGTCCGTCAGAGGAGGCCACTACATCGTGAGCAGGCATCAAAGAAGTCCAATCATTCCGGGTATCGTGAACGTATATGGTGCTCATATCGTAGGTATCTGGATTTACGAAGGGATGGAGTGTTCAGCAGCGACATAAACACCGGCCTAGATGCGGAGCGGAATAGTATGCGAACATCTTTTACCTCAGCTGGGCTCTCGCTGCGGAAGGAGGGAAGGCGGCCGGAAGAAACCTCCCTGCGTCCGGCTGTCCTGGTGCGCATAGCAGATGTCCCGCCTGAGCGGCCGCGACGAGTGCCGCAGGGGAGAGCACACCGCGCGGGGCGTTCTCATGGGAGGTCGAAGACTGCTCGGGGGTAGGCATTTCGGGCACCGTCGAGAGTGGCCGCCTCTCCTCCATATGGTCGTAGGGCTCTGGCGTGCGAGACGCGTACGGATGCCTGATTCGCGTGCTAGCCTCGGCTTGAGGCGCGTATCTGGAGGCGTTGTAGAGCTCGTCTTCACTGGAAAGAGAGGGAAAAGGAAAGGCGGGAGGGGTTGTGTGGGTGCTGGAGGCGGCACTGGAATGCGACGCCGGATCCGAGAGTGCGGAGCCGGTAGAGGAGATCGCAGAGCTGATGGTGAGGCCTCTTGACCGGCCTACTGTGTCGGTTGCGTTCCTCGAGTGTCCGAGGAGGCCACTGCTATACGATGTGTCGTGACCATGAGCGGAGTGCCCGTGGCTTCCCTCGCCATGCCGCAGCACCCATGCGTCGCTTGTCCACCCGCTGGATGCTGGGTCCTCATTGATCCCCGGAGCTGGGCGCTGGTACCTGGATCGATGCTGGAGCCTCCAGTACACAAATAGGCCAGCGAGGAGCAATAGTAGGATTACGCCGCCAGGTATCGCAGATGCGAGAACGATTGTTCGAGTCCTGTCGGACATGGCGGGAGGATGGGAAGAGGAGCCGGCAGCTAGCGAAGGAGGCCCGCTTGCAGCGGAAGCAACAGTCGATGGTATGATGCTGAGCGCAGAGGAAGAAATGCTCGACGATGGCACTGTAGAAAGCGAAGACGAGGCCTCCAGAGGTGCGGACGGTGAAGATGAAGCCAAAAAGGATGAGTTCGTGTTAACGTCCGATGTGAGCGTCTCAGTTGGCGTATTCGAGGGATCGGAAGCAAGGGAGGCCTGTACTAGCTGCGTGCTCTCAAACGAGAAAACGCGGGGAGATAATGCTCGAGAACTCGAAGGGAGGTTCGTCGTAGGCGATGCAAGCATCGACGCATCGCCTTCTCGTCTATCATCCGGTCAGCAACAGATGCAACCGAATAGGCCAACTGAAACGCACGTATATATGAAGTAATCCAACAGGACGACACTCTGAGTGCCACCCAGTCGGCCATTCTGCAGCACAAATGTATGTGGGCCTGCAGCAATCGAGTCGTTTGCATAGACCAATACGCTGTGGTCGAAGGCTGTGGTCATTGAGGAAAGCGGACCGAACGATCCTACGCTCTCTCCATCAATGAAGAACGCCATTTCCGATGGCTCAGATATGACGCAGTAAACGAAGATTCCGGTTCCTATGCCAGCCCGGAAAACTCAGCATCGGACTATGGTTTTCTACGGTAAATATCATGCTTACCGTCGAAGTGCACGGTAGCCAGAGGTAGATCACCGTCACCGGTTCCTGGTTCGTAGATAGACCTGTGCCACGTGCTATTGTGTGCTCGCGCTGCATCCAGTGATGCAGCGCAGCCGCTGCAGGCTATAGTGTCATCCCAGGAGTTCGCAGGAGTGTACTGGATCAGGGAAGTCAGTGAGTCGTCTATAGTCACGTTGACCAATGCATCCGATACGACAAAATTGTATATGAAGGAGAGCAGTATCAAAAGGAGTGATCGTAGTTGGGCAGATGACATAGGATGACGAAAGAATCAATGGACGAAAAAGCGAAGAATATGAGGAGAGAGAAGGCGGAACGGAGGGGTGGGGTCAATCCATGGGCACGGACCGTGGGGCAGCACGCACTCACATATACGACAGATTCGCCGAATCAGGTGGCGATGTTGAATATGTCAACATCGAGCAAAACATGTATGATAGGAAACGGGTCGCTGAGCAACGACGACAGCTGGGCGACTTGCGGAATGCAATGCTTGGTGACGGCAGTGGGCCGAACGCTGATGGTCAGGTCCAGTCAGCTCTTCGCATACCCAAAGAGACGTCCGGTGAGATGTTGCTGCCTCTCGATGACATGACACGACATACCAAGGCTTTGCTTCACAAGGTTCAGCTGAACAAGCTCGGGTCCCTGGGAAACTACGCATACGGTTGCATCAAGCACGGACGATAGACGGCTGCTGATCATCGTTTCAACGACACATATGTCCGTGGTACAGCGCGGTGGTCGCTTGTGGAAGCAAGCTATAGACAACTTAGAGTGAGCAAGAAGAAGAAAACAGAGAGCGTCGTTCGAACGTCGGAAGTAAGGCTCCAACCGTTTAGTTTACGTGTACATTCTCTGGGATAAACACACGGAAACGGTTGTAAACGTGTAAAAACAGTTTATGTACAGTAAACACACGGATTTCCCCTACATGTCGATCTGAACCTCGGACAGGCTCACTGAGTGACCCGGTAAAGTCTTCGGTGAATGCTCAATCAGTATCCTGGCTAGCGATAGGGCCGTTTGTCGTGTAGATGTTGTTGTAAGCGGTCTTAATCAGCTGCCGGGCTAAGATCTACTGTAGCACCTGCGGCGGCAGACAGCAGCAAGCCGCGCCTCTGCAGTACCCCCTAAGCTCGACTGCTTGTCTGTACAGAAGCTCTTGCAACGCGGCTGTTTTAGAGTCGGCGAAATGTTGCAGGCATGCCGACCGCAGAAATTACGGTCAAGGTCGTAGCACGCATGGCGCAATCTTGAGAATGTGTGCCTAGCCACAGACACATCCAAAGCGCCGTGTATGTTGACTGGGATCAATACTCGCCGAGAAATGCGCTACCGATGCCGCCGCTGTATGCCATGAATCTAGGTACAAGGTATCACGCCCTAAACTCGAATATAGTCAACGTCCAACATACCTGTCGGTCAGCTCGCCCTCGATGTCGCTGGCCCTTGGCCAAGCACACGCCCAAGGTTCGCGGAGCAAAGATTGAGAAGTCGTGTGTAACCTGCAGCGCCGTCGGCCAGATGCGCTGAATACCATGTACGCGACCACTTGGGGTAAGCTCTCGAAGGACACCGCGGCGGACGGCGCGCACGGCTCACCTCGTAGATGTGGGCCAAATATTGGCCTATGCGAGGCTTGGGGGCACACTCAGCGCTCGCGCGGCGCGTCGCGGTCGCTGCCACGAGAGCGTGCGTGACGCACCGCACCCTGGGTGCAGAGTACCACTACCTGACTGGAAATTGTGTCAGCAACGACTCGTTGTACGCCTGATATGACGCTCGCCTCGCCATTTCCAGCACTTTCGCAAATTTCGTGAGCTCCCAAGAACTTATCTTCGGTAGACATATAGAGAGCCTCGCACTCACATATGGTGGGGCTCGTCAAGGCGCGCTTCATGCACCGCGCCCTCAAAACTTGCGTAGGCGCCTACGTCCGAGCTCAGGCTGAAGAGGCGGAGAACAGTCTGCAGATAGCACAAATCCAGTCTCTTTCATTTCTGTGCGAACCTGCCTGTTCCGTGGGTCGATTCTGCGAGAGAAACAGAGCTGAAGTAGTCGAGTAGAAACTGTTTGTTTACCGTGTCAAAACGTTTGCCTCCTGTTTACCAGGTCTCGAGTACACACACGTAAACGTAAACGGCATTAAACGTTTATACACAGTAAATAAACAAAACGGTTGGAGCCTTAGTCGGAAGTTGCTTAGCAAACAACGCGGGGCTCCGCAGATGAGACGGCGAAAAAAGACACTAGCCCACCGCGAGGGTCGAACTCGCAGCCTTCAGATGCACTCGGATTACGTGCTTATAGCCCGCGCTCGTAAGAGTCTGACGCTCTATCCGATTGAGCTAGGCGGGCTTGACGTTGAGAAATTTATACGCCCTATAATCGGAGCGTCGGAGACGACCGGCGGAGAGCAAACTTTGATCAAACCTTATTTTCTGGTCGTCCACGAACATTACCCGTTGAAGGCAGCAGCGACCGACGCCTCCTCAAGTCTCCGGCAAGGTTCGTCCCCACTTCCCCATACGCACCCAGAACTTGCCTTAACCCGTTTCCCTGCTCTAGTCAACCCGTAAACCCTCGACAAAATGACCCACGACGCCGTTTGGTTCTCTCGCCCCCGCAAGTACGGCAAGGGCTCCCGCGAGTGGTGAATATCCGCTCCTCGTCCCGGCCCCGGCTGGAACACGCGAAAAGAACAGAGTGCTGATGTCCCTCATCACTTTACAGCCGTCACTGCGCTCACCAGGCTGGTCTCATCCGCAAGTACGGTCTTGACCTCTGCCGTCAGTGCTTCCGCGAGAAGTCCGATGCCATTGGCTTCCGCAAGGTGCGTTAACTTGCTGTTCGAAATCCTCTAAGCCCTGACTTTGGGTCTGCCTCTAGACCCGGTAAACCAAGTTTGCCTTGCCCACACACCTCTTGTCCTCTCGCTTGAGCAGGGCCCACCATGTTTGCTCGTACGCCCTCCCCCTCGCACTGTACGACACTTCACTAGGGATATGCCGCAATGTCACGCTGGTTTCGGATTGTAAAAGATCACATTTACATGACGATCATTATACTTCATCAAAAGTACGGCGGAGACACAACAGAAGCGTGCAGAAGTACCTCGAAGTAACATAGCCTCGAATGCGGGAAAATTGCAGTACATACACAAGATGAAAAGTGAGACAGACCAAGAAGTGAAACGAAACATGCTGTAGGTGAAGAGGCATGTACAACGATAAAAATGCGAGAAGAGAAGAACGTGACCGCGTCCGTGATAAATACCCACTAACCGTTATCCAACGTTCCGAGAGCAGAGCGAGAGAATCGGGACGGTACCCGGTGCGTCCAGTGCTCCGACTATCCGCTGGAGAACGCCTCTCGGACACTCCGACGGAGCTCTTCGTGATCGTGCCCCATGACGCTCTCCGCCCGGCTGTTGATGAGCGAGCCCGGCTGCTTCTGCGAGGCCGGTGCGCTCGGGGTCATGGCATCGTCTGGCTCGCCGTCGGTAAACTCGAGGATGCGACCCGCGAGCTGCTGGATCTCGCCCTGACCCTCACCCGCTTCCGTGTCCTGGTACGAGTGATGTGAACCATGCGACCGCGGCGTGCCGCCGATGGAAGATGCTGGCGTCGAAGTGCGAGTAGCGGCGAGCTGGCGAATGTTGGGTATAAGGATGTTGGAGCTCCGGATGTTGCTGATGAGTTGCGGGTCTGGATGGTGGTCAGCGAGGAAGATACATGGACAGGACGTGACCTACCACCAGACTCAAGAAGCTGGACAATCGTCCATACGGCAATGTGTTGGAAGGTAGCATCGGGACTGGTCAAGAAACGATAGAGGTACTTGTGCATGCCACCGTCCGGTCGGTCCCAAACGTCGTTAAATGCGGAATAGTCGTCAGAAGTCGTGCGGCCGTCTGCGATAGGGAGATCGTTAGCACTTTGTTTTCGATATTTTCAGCCGACTCACCCTTGGAAGACAGGTTACCCAGCGCGGCGGCGCTGTTGCCCTGCACCTCGGAACTAGGCGAATTCGTGAGAGGGATGAGAACTTCGCAGATGCCCATCTCCAGCAGCTGTCCCTTCAGCTCATCTAGAGCGGGGAATCAGTACACTCACTATGATAGGGGAGTGCTTAACCTACCGCTCAGGGCAAGGACAGCGATGCAAGCAGTCATCTCGGACTGAACGTTCATCGGTACCTCCAACACGAGGTCCTTGATACTCTGTACTGCGCCGGCCTTCACAATCTCGAGTTTGTTCTTTTCCGAACTGGCGGCGAGATTGCGGAGGGTGGAAATGGCGTGACATTGTACCTCCTCATTGTCCTTGAACGAAAGCAGGTTGATAAGCGGCTGCAGGAAGCCGGACTCGATAATCGGCGATTCGTTCTGGGGATGGATGGAGACGTTGCGGACGCAAGCCGCGGCGGAAAGGATGAGCGGAAGGTACGTGGATTGGAGCAACCGGAGGAGATGTGGGAGCCCGTCGCACTTCACAATCTCAAGCTGATATTTCTCTACAATTTTCCGATATTAGTATCACAACCTATGTAGTAGAGGTATTCCTCACCATCGCTGGCAAGGTTGCGGAGAGCGAGCGCCGCCTGGCACTGAACTTTGAGACTGGGGCTCTCCATAAGCTGAACGAGGCTTGAGACGAGCTTGGGCTCTGTCTGCGCGAGCTTCTTGCGGTTTGTGCCTGCGCACATGGATTAGACGCGACAGTGGGGCACGACCACACGACTTAAGCGCACCATCGACGGCAATGTTACTGAGAGCAGTCGTGCAGTAGTATTGTACGTCGGTATCTTGCGAGTTCAGGAGGCTCACGAGGACGGGGATGGCACCGGCGTTCACGAGTTGTTGCCTGTTCTCATCTGGTGTCGGGACAGTTAGATTGTGTTCGGGTCATGATCTGCGATATGAGACATGCCTGAGTGCGTCATGTTCAGCAGCGCGCCGGTCGCGTTCCGCTGCACCCGCATGTCCTTCGAACGCGCCAAGCGTGTTAGAGGAACCAAGGCACCAGATTTGGCGATCTTCGTCTTGTTGTCATCTGCGCAGACATGAGAACATGGGATAAGACTGTGCGTTATGGACAGGCTTACCATGAGTAGCAAGGTTGGTGACGCAGCCTACAGCATTACATTGGACCTCTACGTTCGGGCTGAGCATTTGCCGGATCAGCGGCTCGAGACCGCCCAGCTTGACGATGAGAAGCTTGTTGTCGGCTGTTGTGACAGGTTGAGACGACAGTTAAGAACATGGAATAGACACGCACTGTTCACTGCCAGGTTCCCCAGAGCCGCACTGGCAGCCCGCTGCACTTCGGTGTCATGGCTGCCGAGAAGGAAGAGAATGGGGTCGAGCGTGTCACGGCCAACAGGGCGGACTTCCTTCTCGGTAATCTCTGCAAAGGCAAGGGCAGCGCTGCGCTGGAGGTCTACATTGTCTGAAAAAGAAAGTGTGGTCAACGCGGAAAGTGGAGATCCCGTGAAGAAGTTGGTAGTTGTTCGGTCTGCGATCAACAAATCTTCCTTCAGCAACGGAGTGTCAAAGCGCGACGCGGCGTGCGACTCACTCTCCAGGTACTGGAGCAGATCAGCGACGGCTTCGCGCTCGTTCTCAAGCAGCAGGGGCTCGTACGACTGGGGATTGTGAGAACGGACTGGCGAAATGGAGATGAGTTCGGCATGGGGTAGAGAAGTCTGCGGTAAAGCGGAAAAGACTGACAGCATGACTGGCAGCAGCTGGAGACGGCGCCCATGACTGCTGAGAGGCGTGTGTGCTGCGGCTACCAGCGAGGAGGGCGGGAGAGGCGGCGGCGAAGGGGCCGGCGGGAGGAGAGGTGCGGTGAGGAGAGTCTGGAGAAGGCAAGGCCGCAGGCGCAGGTTCGGCGCTACTGCAACGACCACCGCTCACGTGACGCCTCTTGCCCGTAACGGGGGCTTTGTGGCGGTCGCCATACCTTGGCTCTCCTCGCTGCGCACGCTGGCCTTGTTCGCCGTGATTTGCACCGCCTACGTCGTTGCTTCTGTCATGATCAGCCCTTGCGGTCCCCAAGACGCTCAGGAAGCTGCTTTGTCCTGTACAATAGTGTCTCCAGCTCTCTCTGCCCTGGTGCTGCGCGAGTCTCTGAGGCTATGCTCTACTGCGTATGGCTAGGACGTATCTTCGACGACCGGCACATATATCCCTGCCATCCGATTACACATGCTTTCCCAGGACAATGCCAATGTCATCCCCCAGCACAGGAAGCAGCGACTTGGGCTCCGAACCCGAGATCCTCGACGTTCTCGAGGTCCATCCACGCGAGGATCTGCGCGGGACGGTGATATTTCTCCACGTACGTAGCAGTGATCTTCCCCTATTCTCAAGTCTGACGTACCCAAGGGCCTCGGCCAGCGTGCGCAGCAATGGAGACCCGCAGTTCAGAGCATGGCCAGGAGCCTGCCCGGTGTGAAATGGATATTGCCCCAGAGGTGACTGCCCTAAAGTATCACGCGTCACGGTGTACTTAACAATATCCTCTAGCCCATCTATGCCTATTACCATGTACAACCACGAATTTAGGCGTGCGTGGTTCGACCTCGAAGACCTTCCTCCGACGAATGAAAGCGGGTCAGATAGCGTCTGTCGTCAAATCAATCACGTTTTACAAAGCCTTGAACAGATTGTGCACGCGGAATTGCATGGCCGACCACAGAGTCCTAAGGTCGTTGTGGCTGGGTTCAGCCAAGGCGGAGCAACAGCTATGATGCTTGCGCTTACGAGCCTGCATGAGATAGGCGGAGTCGCTAGTCTTTCCGGATGGATACCACATATTAGCAGACCAGTATGTTCATTACACTCGAAGTCCTCGTGTGCCGTTCTCAATATACGACCAAGGGTATGCGGCAGATTGAGCCCTCTTTGCCCGTCTTCTGGGGCCATGGCACTGAGGATCCGGAAGTACCCCTGGCAATTGGACAGGAAAGCACGCTTTTCCTGCAGGAAGACTTGGGACTTCCGGAAGCAACGTCAGTATCGGCATTTGCGTCAGAAAACTCAAAGTTTACTGACGCCACATTGCAGAATAACCTTCAGGTCGTACGAAGATCTCGGACACGACGTGTGTCAACAGGAGATGCAGGACCTTGCTGCCTGGCTGGATGCCATTTTCTGAGAATATACTATCTATACCCCGTATCTATTCTATCTACTGTGTCCCCAGGCGTCGCGCATTCTCTAACGTTATCCTAGCTAACGAGCTGGGTACCCCCTCACGACTCGTGATGGACTTTTCCTCGGCGACCATTTACGTATAGCAGTTTAATACATGATCCGCGATATGTTGTTCTATCACTATCGTGTGTGCATCCTGAGATGGCATAGAGAACTACAAGCTATGTATTAGAGGCGATCGTGAGGAGCGATGCTGATTGGCTGTGCGCTGGCTGCGACCATGACAGGCGCTTGGCGCCCTGAGTCGACTCTGCCTCGTACCTTCATGCTCTTGCTCAGGAAGCTATCCCGTCATCTATCCCTGCACAACCGCGTCTTTGCCCGCCCGATATTCACCAGACCCGTTACTCGCTTTCAACCTCCCAAAGAGATGGAGATACGCCTGACAGACGCGGAGAACGAGATCTGCACACTACTCGATGGCTGTACGAAGTGGATCAAGGAGCAGGAGGGCGTTGAGACATCGTGCAGGATTGCAGGAGGCTGGGTGCGCGACAAGGTCAATACCAGACTGACAGTCTGTTCCGGTTTAAATAACCCATTTACTGACCCCGCTCGCGACCCTCATCCAATAGCTGCTGGGCATGCAGAGCAATGACATTGACGTCGCACTTGAGGAGATGATGGGTCTTCCTTTCGCGGAGAAGTTCCAAGCGTATTGCCATACGGTGAAGAATATTCCCCTCGCGAAAATCACCAAGGTCGAACGCAACCCGGATCGCTCGAAGCACCTTGAGACTGCCAAGGCTACGGTGCTCGATATCGAGCTGGATTTCGTGAACCTACGGAGCGAAGAGTACGCTGAGGACAGCAGAATACCCACTCAAATTGTAAGCACCTACTCAAGTCCCTTGCTCCTTCGGTGCTGAAGATATACACAGGCGTTTGGTACGCCTCTACAAGATGCGCTTCGTCGAGACATAACTATCAACGCCCTGTTCTACAATGTACATTCGCGTCAAGTTGAGGACCATACCGAGAAGGTGGGACTCGATTGCTTCCCTCCATGCGACCGCGCTGACAAGCGTCGTAGTAGGGCCTGCAGGACCTGAAGGATGGTATCATCAGGACGCCGCTAGCCCCCAAAGAGACGTTTATGGACGACCCTCTCCGTGTTATCCGTTGCGTGCGCTTTGCAAGCCGCTTCGGCTTTGAAATGGTTTCAGAGCTGCGAGAGGCAGCGAGGGATGCGGAGATCCAGGTACGGTAGAGGTTTGGACGCGTCGAAGGTAGCGTGACTGACTTTGAACCCAGCAAGCCTTGCGAACGAAGATCAGCAGAGAACGCGTCGGCGAAGAGCTGGACAAGATGTTGAAAGGTAAGGAATACAGTAATATAATTCGCTCGACTTGCCTGACTCTCACGTCCAGGCAAGAATGCACTACTTTCCATCGAGCTTATCACCACACTTGGTCTCTACACTTCGATCTTCTATATCCCCCCAAACGTCGCTCCCGAGCTGTCTGAGCCGCTAGGTCCAGAAGTGCTCGCGTTGGCGGCTGCTGACATTTTGACGACTCTGACGCGTCCCACGACCGACCTTCCTTCTCTGCATCCTATCCTTGCGGCAGCGGCGACACACGAACCGTCGACGCGCCAGCGGCTGTATCTCGCGTGCGCACTCACGCCATATCGTGGACTTACCTACGAAGACTCGAAGAAAAAACGGCATCTCGCTGCTGAGGCGGCCATCCGTGAAGGTACCAAGCTCGGTGCTCAAAATCACTACGTCGATGGTGTTCCCGCGCTTTTTGCCGCTGCGCAGGTGCTTCAGACGCCTACGGCCGGTGGTGAGGACGAACGCGCGAGGATAGGTGAGTTGATTCATATTTCAGAGTGTGCAATAGTCTTACTGGATTGTGCCCTTTAGGACTCCTCTTGCGAGAGAAATCCGTGCACAACCCCCACACGGGATCTTACTGGGCAACTTCGCTGCTCTTCTCTCTAGTGCAAGAGCTGACCGCCTTTTGGGACGCCTCACGCAAGTCGCTCGACGTGTCCACCGCCGGAGAGCGCGTCGAGGCCTACAACGCGTTCGTCCGCCGGATAGAAGAGCTCAACCTGCCCGCAGCGGTCGACGCGAAGCCTCTTCTGGATGGCAACGAGGTCGTCCGCGTGCTCAATGCCGGCCGGCCTGGCGCGTGGATGACCGGCGCGCTCGCGCGTGTCGTCGAGTGGCAGTTGCGGCACCCGGAGGGCACGAAGGCGCAGTGCGAGGAGTGGCTCCGGGGTGAGCATGCTGCGGGGCGGATCTCCTTCGACGCTGCTCCTGCGAAGCGTGTGCAGAACGATGCAGGGGCGAAGCAGAAGAAGTCTAAAAAGTGAAGGGTGCTTCGGTGATTCGGATAATAGGCGTGTCGGACCCTCTAGCATATCACAGTTGGATCCTCACACGAGGTTTGAACGTTGTTAAGATCCAATGAAGTCTATTGTGTACAGCTACGAGCAACATTATAGGGGTATGCGTGGTAAGAATCAAGACATGGCATATCGACGTAGATAGGACTGGAGACTGGTTTTGAGGGATAGCAGCAAATCACAAGCAGAGCGCAGTACAGAGCATACATACAACTGATGTAGGGGGAAAGGGACAATCATAAGGTGTCGTTAGGGCATGGAAGTCGTGTGTGCAGGAACTAGACGAGGACATGGTGAGGAAAATGAGGAGAGGGACCCAGTTCTACTGAAGGTCCGGACTAGAGGCGGTGGTGAGAGAAAGATGGGCTCGTAGGAGTGCTAGGATCTTGTATCCACTCGTCGAACAGAGTGTCTGGCGGCGAGAGGGACTCGCCCAGCGTCTCGATATGATCGACCGAACTGGCGGGCGACGAGTAGCCCGGGGAGAGGTACGAAGCATCTGGACTGCTCAGGCTGGTCCCGGACAGAGGAGACAGCGAAGCCTCAGGCGAGCTCATCAGGGAAGAGGGGGTATTGTACGGCGACGACATCGATGGCCCTGGACCATTGCCGAACATTGAGACGCCCAGCATGGGCGACGACTGAACGTGCAGGGGAGACGCCATGGCGTCGATCGAAGTGTATGGTGCGAGCGGGGAGGTCATGTTGTTGAGTGGCGAGAACTGCTGCAGCGGAGTGCAGAGCGGGTCTGGCGCGCAGCCGGCCACGAACATGTTCCCGAAGGTAGGATCATAGTCAGGCACGGCAGTACCGAACGATGACAGCCCGAGGACGCCGAGGTCCCCCATGGGAGGATCAAGCAGACTCTGTTACCGACGCGTGAGAGGCATGTAGGTACGCGACAGGTCAGAGTAACGTACCTCGTCAGATCCAAGCTGCGATGGCCACGGCGCGTAGATGGAGGGCATCACAGCTTCATCGACGGTCGAGCATGGGGGAACAAACTCGGGCTGGGTGTCGGGCGAATGAGAGGGGGAGAACTCGAGACCGAGAGCGGAGGGAGGGTGGACAGTGACCGAAGGTGTGTGCGTGGAGCCTCTGCGTGGCTGCTCGCGTGTGCGAGGGGCGATGGGCTGGAAACGAGAGGACCGGGCGGGTACCTTGGCAGTACGTGTGGAGCGAGAGGCAACGCTGGCGACGGCTTGCTGGTGCTTGAGCATGCCCTGCTGCTCGACATCGTTCAGGGCCTTGGTCAGGTCTTCCTGTCGATATCCCTGCGCAATGAGGTCGCTGATCATCTGCGCCTTCGCGACCTCTTGGTCACGGTTCGCCTTGGTCTTGCGCCTCTTGACCTTGCGTTTGCCTGTCGGAGCATACTTGTAGCCGGGATACATCTGCTCGTGCTTCTCCTTGGCAAGCTTAGCCTTCCGTTGGTACTGGGCCTTCGTCTTCTCGTCCAGCTTCTTCCAACGGATGCCGGCGATGCGACTTATCTGGCGATGATCCTTCTCGACACCTTCGTCTCCCATGTCATGCTTCCACATCTCGGAGCGGAAGATGATGAAGGCGTTCGACGGACGCGGGATGTGCCCTTCCTTCTTCTTGCGTCCATGCGTGGACGTCGACGAACGCGGCGGCGCGAAGTCCGAGTCGTCGCTCTGCGGGGAAGAGGGGGGCGAGATCTCTGGGGTTGAGATCGAGGGAGAGGAGGACGCGGTGTCGTATGTGAGCTCTGGGGTCCGAGGCGAGTCGTCGTAGATGTTGAGCCCGTCGAGGGGAATGGCCTGCACGTCCTCGTCGAGGGTCTCGTACTCTGCAGCCAAATCGAGCAGGTCAGCGCTGCCGCGGAGGTGGACCCACAGAGGCAAATCAGCGCGCAAACACACGAACCTGGATCGGCGGGCGGGCGGTTGAGCAGCCGTCGGGAGCGGCGAGCGTTGCGGACAGCGGGCATGGCAGTCGTGGGCGATGAGAGGGCGTAGAGGTGGGCAGAGCTGACTCTGAGAGGTGAAAGAAGAGGGCTCGAGGGGACACTGTTCCTGGGACGCGCCCCCGAGCCCTACTTATATCATACCCACAAAAAGACGTCGACAGTTGACATTGACGAGGTGAGAGCCAGGACATAACGTTCACTGGTCGGCGCCACATGTTGGGCATGAGGGATTAATTTCCCGGCGAAAGACCACCTTATGGGGACACCGCCCGCCGATAGGTCTTGTTCTGGCAATCATGCCGGACGTTAGCGACGCTGAGCAGGTCGGTGGTTTCTAACGGGACGCACCTAGTGCCCAGGAACAGTCTCCCAGGTCCCAGAGTATAAGGACGTAGCTAGTTTGACAGATTTGTTCCAGCGGTCGTGACCGCTTGGAACCAAGAGCTACTGCTACTTGCGCGCGAAAAATAAAATAAAACGAAAACGAAGGTCACGGATGCCGTCCCGCCGGCCAAGATATTCTAGTATCGGAAGTCTCCCGGCCGGGCAGGGCGAACCTTGTCGTGCTCAATTCAGTCGCGATGAGCCTCCCGCCTCAAACCCGGCGGCGCGTGTAGCTAAGCATCAGACCCTGCCGGGATCGCACCTCATGAATCTGACCACAAGGTGGGCTTAGCGGGGTGTTCGTCGCGCACTTCGCGTCCAGCAATTCGGTAGTAAGTCACCGAGCGGTTAGCTCCGCATTGCCATGGATCATACCCCCTTCCCTAGCCACTGGCACATCCGCGAAATTTCGTCAGCCGAACAGTGTGCACAGCCGCTGGACTTATCTGCTATGTATCGGTTCATATCTCTTGCCCCCACCAGTTGCCTTTCCGTGCAGATGTTCCTACTCGTTGCATCCTCGCACCTGAACCAGCTGAGTGTACAATGCCTCTCGTCCCAGGATGGACAATGGCTAGCGATGTTCCCACCGTCATGATGGTCTTCATGTATACACGACCAAACAGTGCTCCAAACACCTCACCTCGCTTGCGAAGCTTTTCGTGCCAACCTAGGCCGTATATGTCGTCCCGGCGTGTGCGTCTTGAAGACAATGCAGTCTCGATTGGGCGGATGATCGCCACCCGCAAGATAGTTCCTGGCACCGCGCAGTAGCAGCCCCACGGCTGACAGCCAAAACGTAAGTGAAGCCAGTGCCCCCGGCCCTACTCCGCGTCCTCTCCGACGTCCGACGCCTTCCCTTCGTCGCGCTGCCGGCGAGCAGGCTGCATCGCCCGCTCCTTGCGCCTCTGCGAGCCCTTGATCATGTCCCTGCGTAACACACGGTGCACATCAGCCCGGCGTGTCTCCAGATACGACGGACCGGCCTGGGCAGCGCCCGAGGCCCAGGCGGAGTGGCACTGGCACGCACCTCTTCTTGATCGCGTCCTGCCTGCCGATCCGGCGCGCAGCGTTGACCGCATCCGCACGCTTCACCTTGCCCATCTCGCGCCGCTTCATCTTGGACGGCTTGGGCAGCTTGAGGATCCAATCTGGCACGGTCGACCCGGATTGGAGGATGACGTTCGCGATGCTGCGTGGCAGATTGAAATGGAGGTCAGGGCGGTTCTCGAGCGAGCACCATCACCGATGATGTGCAGACGGAAAACACGCACGTCTTCAAGAACGGGGCGTCTTCGTCTGTGAAGTACGTGACGGCCTTACCCTCTCTGCCCGCGCGTCCGGTACGACCTGCACGCGTGTGTCAGTCACATTGCCGTGCTCTCCACTCGGCTACGCACCGATGCGGTGAACGTAGCTTTGCACGCTTTGAGGGAAATCATAGTTGATGACCTCGCGCACGCCCTTGAAGTCCATGCCACGCGCCATTACCTCGGTCGTCACCATCACCCAACTCTCGCCCTTGCGCATGCGCGACACGGCGTCTTCTCGCTCCTTCTTGCTCATGCCCGCGTGTAAGCAGTCGACATTCTGGACGCCGCTCAGCACGAGCTCTTCGGCGAGCGATGATGCACGAGGCTGCGTCGACACGAACACCAGGACCGGCGGGTTATACGGCTGGGCCAGATACTGCAGCAATGTAGGCAGTTTCGAGGAATCGTCGTGCACGTAGGTCAGCGATTGGGCGATTAGCGGAAGCGGGGTATCCCTGAGCAGCGTCAGCCGCTACAAGCTTTCCACAGAAGCAGCTCACGCACTTGAGACCGACGACGACCCTGATGGGATCCGTCAACATGTCCATGGCTATCTTCTCCGCATTCGCGGGAAGCGTTGCGCTGAAGACCGCCTTCTGCACGCGAGGATGGCTGCAGGCGGCTACGACCTCTCGGACTTGCTCCAGGAACTCAGGGTCGAGCATTCGATCGGCCTCGTCAAGCACAAGATGCCTCACGCTTGAGGCGAGTCAGCGGTCAGCCGGTCACAAGCCCCAGTTCACCGAGCACACTCACTTGCTCAACTCGAGGTTACCTGACTGCAGGGCGGCGACCATGCGCAAGGGTGTGCTGATGATGATGTCTATCCCGCGTGTCAGCCTGCCACTCGCCGCTGCTCCCCACGCATCGACTCACCCACTTTATCGCGCACGTTCTTGTCCGCAAGCGTCGCCGCGGTCGCTTTGCTGAACAGCACTATCCGCCACTTGCGCCCCTGCGCGAGCTTCAGGCACTCGTTGTGTATTTGGTGTGCCAGCTCGCGCGTGGGCGCGAGCACCAAAGCGCGCACGCCGCGTCCGTGTTCAGGGTTTGAGCCAGAGTTGGGCGCGGCAAGCGAGGCGAAGAGCGGGAGGAGGTACGAGAGTGTTTTGCCCGTTCCTGTGGGTGATATCGCAGCGAGGTCGCGGTGCTACGCGAGGTACATCTCATGAGTACCGTAGCATCGGAAATACTGTCCACACTCACTTCCAGGAGGATAGGCACGCCATGGGCCTGAATGCCGGTCGGCTGCTTGTACCCGCTTGCCTCCAAGTTCTGCAGCAGCCTGCTCGGGATATTGTACTTGCTGCCCAGTTCGGCAAAGGTATACAGAGCTTCTGGTACGTTGTTCCCCTTCGCCGTGACCCGCTGCCGAGGCACAGAGCTTGACGGCTCGCCCTCCTCTGGTGCTCCGACATTCTCGGCGTCCTCGTCCACGTCCATGTCCTCGTCTAGACGTGCCTTCTTCGCCTTATGCTGCGAGTCGCCGTCGGTCTTCCGCTTTGCAGAGCCGCCCTGGGCATACTTGAAGAAGTCAAGCTCCGTAGGGAGCTCGCCGTCCGTGGCGGGCTTCGCCACGCCCTTGCCCTTGTCTTGGCTTTTAGATTTCTGCAGGGAAAGTAAGGACTGGGGAACGTAGTCCAGCAGAAGTATAGCGCCACGTACATCAAATAGCTGCACGTCCTTCTTGAACCGCTTCTTGTCGAACAGAGCACCTCCGCGCGAGAGTAGGTGGAACGCTTCCATCACGAACGGAAGCCCGGAAAGTCGTGCGAATGGATAGTGTTGTGTGCTGCAGTCACTGACGCAGTAGAATGGTAGCCAGGTAATCCAGCAGGAGGCAGGTATAGCAGGCCAAGGCGGCGAGAGGGTATCTGGAGTGATAGGACCGAGTGCAGTCCGCTCAGAAAAGTTATGGGCGTCAACATCCAACGACCTTTCGGGCGCCAATCAAGTCCTCGGGCGAGCGGCGGGAGGCGGACGCTTTGTCTCTTGCTCCTCGCCGCCGCCGCCGCCGCCGCAACGTTCACGGACATGTTTGAGGTATAGTACAAGCGCAGATGGAGCTGGCATTACTGTTCACTACGGGGAGTGGGTATGTTCTATCTAAAAGCCTAATAACCGATCGCACATCCTCGCCCGCCCCACCATTAGCGGCCCCAGGCTCTGGCAACCCGCCCTAAATCCAGCGAAAATACAACAACAGCCACGTTTTACGCGTGCTGGCGCGGGCTGAGCTTGAGCTTGCAGCCGTCCTGCGGGAACAGCGTCGCGATGATCTGCACCTTCTCGCTCAGCGGCGTCACCTCGTGCTCCCAGTTCAGCAGCACCGCCGCGTCCGCGAGCACGAGCGCGATGTTCATCATCGCGTACTCGATCCCGATGCACTTGTGCGGGCCGCTGCCGAAGACGAGGTAGTTGCGCGGGTTCGTGTTCGCGCTGCTGTTCGGGTCGAGCCACCGCTCGGGCAGGAAGGCCTCCGGGTCCGGGAACACCTCCGGGTCGTGCAGCGCGTTGTAGAACGACGGGATGACCATGCTGCCCGACGGCACGGTGTAGTCCGCAGAGATCGGGAACGCCTTCGTCGTCTTGTACGGCACCATCGTCACTGGCGGCTTGACACGGAGCGTCTCCTTCACCATCGCGCGCAGGTACGGCATCTCGTCCATCATCTCGAGGGTCAGCGGCTTCTCGTAGTCGCCGGCACGGACGCGCTCCTGTTCCTCGCGAACCTTGGCCAAGACCTCCGGGTGGTCCGCCAGGTGCTGGAAGCCGTAGATGAGACCGCTCGACATGGCGTCCTGGCTGGCGAAGAGGAACGAGAAGACGACCATGGCCATCTCGTGGTCGCTGAACTCGCGGCGGCCCTTGTACGCGGGGTCGTTGAGGATCGTGACCCACTCCTCGAGCATGCACTCGGGCGGGTTGCCGGCCGCGACGCTCTCCTTGGACTTGCAAGCGGCGAGCTCGAGCCACTTCATCGCGGCCTTGCGCGCCTGGATCGCGGCGTAGACTTTGGTGCCGGGGACCGCGAGCGGGAAGTTGACGAGCTCGAGCGCAACAGTGATCATCCAGTACTTGTCGGAAATCTCCTTGGCGCCGTGCTCAGGAATGTGGTTTCCGCAGAAGACGCGAAGCGAGGTCTCCATGTTGAGCTCGCGCGCAGTCATCATGATCGGCTTAGCCGATGGGTCCTTGGCAGCCTCGGCCAGCCATTTGGCGAAGTACTTGCGGGTGATCACGTCCTGGATGTTGAGGTAGAGGCTACGTCCGACGGTGAGCATGAATCGCGTACAGACTTTGCAGAATACATACCCGAGGGCCTTGCGAGTGAAGAGTTGGTTGAGTCCACGGCGGTACTCGACGTGCTCCTTGCCGGTAAGGAAGACCCTGGGAATTCCTATCAGCGCTCATGTTCACGTCAGCAAGCGTAGAAGGGGTACCAACCAGTTGTTAGGGAGAATAATCTGCTTCGCCGAGTGGACAAGGCAGGGTTCAGCGTAGGTAGGAGAGTTCAGGATCTTCCTGGCATATTCCGTCGTAGACGCCATCACGATGAAACTGGACCACGGCGCGTCAGGGAAAGCGGGACGCGCATAGAATGCTGCGCGACATACATGTTGAACACGCTAATCGCGCTCAGCGCGCCCGAATTCCATTGCTTCATGTAGCCCTCCATCGTGGGCTTCATCGAGTCCGCAAACTTGCCGATGAGCGGAATGGTCCAGTTGTCACCAGGGAGGTGGCGCTTCTTGTAGCGGTAGACGGTCTGTTCGAGGATGAGGAGCGAGAGAACAATGGCAGCTGTGGTGTAGAACCAGCTGCCGGAGGGGAGGACGCCATTGAACGCGGGGGCGTCGGCAGAGTCGCGAGAGGAGAGGACAGACGGGAATGCCGCCTGTGAGGATGCCATGGCGAAGGACTGTGGGGCGTGCTCGTTGTCTCGCGCGGTGAAGACGCGTGGATGGACGGCGACGAGTGCACGGCTGAGGCTCTGGGGATGGAGGGAGCTGGAGAGAGCAGTCGCGGGGCAACTTCCAACAGGGAAAATACCAGTGGGTCGATTCTCAGAGCCTCTGACAAGCCGTCTATTACGTTATCCTCACCCGGCCTTCTCGGTCCCCAAATCCGCTTCCAGGCCCGGCGCCTCGGGCTTGGTCTTCGAGTCTCGACAACGACGACGGCGGCGCGGGTATGGTCAAGAAATTACGATGCGTATGCTACAACACAAGGGGGTGATATGTTTACAGGTGACAGTGTCCATCCACGCGCGATTCTGTCCATGCTGCTGACCTACTTTCGCAGCTCCTTCTTGACGTCGGCCTTGAAGTCCTCCTTGCCCTCGCGAGCACCAGCAGCTGCCTGTTCCAGCTGTCAGCGGGACATATCGACGACATGGGTTCATGGATAACCCACCTGGTTCGCTTTCTGCCTGGCAACTTCCGCTGTCTCCTTCGTCTGCTGCGCCGTCTCCGCGGACTTTGTGCCTGCACGCCAAGAGTCGGTCCAAGCTACGCGTGTGCTCGTGATCGTGCGGACTCACCAACGGTCTCCTTCGTCTGCGCGGTCACTTGCTCTCCGGTCTCGATTGCGGAGGCCAGTCCCTTGCCGACACCCTTGTTGACCTTGTCGGCCGCTTCGGAGACGCTTCCGGCACCTGTCCCTCCGCGGTTAGACTGCGCAGCTTGATTTCTGGACTACAAGGTCGCTCACCGATGGTCTGCTTGGTCGTCTCCGTTGCCTGCTCGCCCTTTTCGATGGCGCTGGCGAGGGTCTTGCCGACCTTGATGTTAACCTGGAATACTCCGTCAGCCCAGTACGATGCATGCACTACGGCAAGCGGGACGCACGTCCGAGGCAACCTTCTTGGCCTTTTCCGTCACCGACTCCGCGGCAAACGGCGTGGTGTGGAACGTCCTGGAGGACGAGGCCAGGATAGCGCGCGAGGAAGATGCAATTGCTGACCGGAACATTGTGTATGATATCGAGGGATGAAAGGGTCGTTTAGGTGCTGCTAGTTCGAATGCAGGAGCGAGGGTGTTGGGCCCGTTCGCTGTATATAAAGAGTCCCCGCGCGTATGACGTCGGTCTGCACGCCTCCGTAGGTGGAGCATCCTCGCGTTGGTGCGTGGAACGGTTCACACCACATCACAGATCGCTCTAGCCTCTCCAGGCACTTGACCATTGTACTGCACACGCGTCACCACTGCATATGCTTCGCGTTAATGGATGTCACGAATCCAACGTTGCTCTAACGAACTGATAATAGGTGGGTTGGGAGGGCTCAATCAATTCGAGATTACCTAAAACACGGACGGTCTTATGGCACTATAGTGTAGTGGTTATCACTCAGGATTTTGATGTCATTCGATTTCCTGGAACCCAGGTTCGAACCCTGGTAGTGCCTTTAGTTTTTGCTCCGTGACCTGTTTGTTGGTGGTCATCGATTCAGATTATTCAAGAGTTTTTGAGACTAAACGGTCGTGGTTTCCTAGCGGTTAACGTGGTTTGGGCTGCAGGTTACGTTTTTTGACAGGCTTGGCTCTGCGGTCCCTCAGCTTATTGTATTAAATTATCAATCTGGGTGCTTTTGCCCGTACTATCAGTTAATTTGAACGTAGTATGTGGCGCACGGCTCGCATGGCTCCTCCGATGCTGATATTCTCTGAAGCTAACCACACCCTACTTTGAGGGTTGCACAGTACATTCCATCTCTAAATGCTATAGTCAGACCACCTCCGTAGATACAGGTTCCTTCACGTTCAGGTGAGCCTTGTGCGCCAGGATCGAGGCGGGCGTTCGGGCTGCACACATCCGACAGACAGGTGAGTATTTCGAAAACTGGGGCCGGAACCGATGCCTGATCAGGGCTCACCTTGTAACTGATGCTCAGCAGACCCGCGTCGCGCGACAGCGCTATCTGCGTCGGACGCTGTATTGATCAAGCATGATCAGACACCGCACAAGGGCTCACGATGGAGTCGTGCGTACCGAGAGGCATCGCGTAGCAGACTCTCGCGAGGGCGAGCCAGGCTGCCACTGCTCCGAAAATGCGCATGATGATCCGGGGATGCGAAAGTGCCGCTGTGGCTGATACTGGGGAGCACCTCGCTGTCTCCTTATAACTGCTCAGAGCATTGGGTCCGAGTCGAAACGCACCATGTGCTTCTGATTAGACTGCCCTAGGCATGTGAGCTAGCCTTCAGCTGTAGCCGGTGTCCTCATGCCTCTATCGTAGCAGTTTTCCCGGCCTTGTGCACAGCGATACTTATCGTCTGCGAAAGAGGTAATGGACCTCATCGCTCTCCATCGCTAGTTGTTGGGGGCACCTTTCAACAGCCTACGAGATTTCCTCCAATCGAGTAGTGAGAGAAGGTGGGGAAGGCTGCTCGCCAAAAGAGTTCACAGCCGGCCGCTTCGCAGTCTATAATCTTCTCATGACTGTCTCTCCGTCGCGAGAAGCCTCGGTAGTACTCCCTGTGTCGCTCGTGTGAGCACTGTAACAGTATCTGGTATGGAAAGCGATAAATTGATCCTCTCTTGGAAGTTGGTTTGTTGGTGACAATCTCGCTCTTATACGCCCTACTATTCCAGGCGCATTCGAACTGCGCTCAGGAAGACTCAGCTGCAGGCTCCTCAATCTTGATGTGAGCCGCATGTGCCAGGATCACGGCGGGTGTTCGGGCTAAACATGTCTCCAGGTAAATCCCCTCTGAAAAAGAGAACTGTGGAGGCAGACTGACCCTGTAGTTCGTGCCCTGTAGGTTCGCGACGGGCGATGGCATATTCTCCGTCGAATGCTGGATATAGACCGACGTAGTCAGATTGAGCCTTGTAGCCCACGGCGGATGTGCATACCCAGAGGCATCGCGTAGCAGATGGTCGCTAGTACGAACCAGGTTGCAGCTGCTCCGTATACGCGCATAGTGCCCAGGGATGAGAAAGTGCTATTGCGGCTGACACTGATGTCTTAAGACTCCTTATATGTTGCACAGAATGTTAGGGATAAAGCTCACCATGTGCTTTGATCATGATTGCGGGAGCCTATCTTCCAGCTTTTGGCAGCATTAGATGCGCCCTGGCGATGGTTGTTCCGACGTTGTTCAAGGCGAGGCTTTAGTTGCCCAGCGCGGTAACGAATGTTATTGTTTCCTACTGCAATCTGTTTGCAACACCTTCGAACGGCCTTCGAACAGCCACTGAAAATTACTTTAGTCAATTTGTGAGAAAAGTGGGAGCATGCTGTCCAGCATAGAAGTGCAATCGGTCATCTTCGACCCGCTATCTTCTCAAGGCTATCTTTCAATCTCGAGAAGCCTCGATGGTGCGCCCTACATCGCTCGCGTGAGCACTAGGATAGTATCTGGGATGACACGGCGACCACGGAACAATGTCTTGCGAGTCGCATGATCACATCGTTCCATGCTGCATCGCGAGCATTAGGATTACAACAGTACGACTTGACTAGTAACGGCATATAGGTATCATTAAATGTACTTGAGCACGGACACCGCGAACACCCGACAGCACGCCGTTTGCTGCTCATGCGCGCCCCGTCTTCTTCTTCTTGTTCACGACCTTGAAGCCGCCCCATTCGTTCTGCGCGGGCTTCGGCTGCGTCTTCACAACATCGGCAATCGAAAGTGTCTTGCCGACCGATGCGGACGCTGCAGGGGCCTTCGCGTCCGCCTTGCGCTTGCTCACGAACTCTGCAGCAAAGCGCCGGCCGTCGAGCGTCGTGCTGTTGGCGTAAATGAGGTCGGAGATAATCTCAACGGTCGACGAGTCAGGATCGAGCGGGAACGAGAGAAGCATGGATGAGATCTCCTCCACTGCGGCGAAGGTTAGTCTGTGATTACGAGCATAAGGACGTGGACACGTACAGTTGACAGAGTTGTTCAAGCCCTTGAGCGAATCCGTCATCCACTTCATGAAGTCGAGCGAAGGCGCAGACGGTGCTTCCTCCTTCGGCGCGGCGGGCGCAAGCTTGACCGAAGTGGTCACAACAGGCGACCTGGTAGGCGCTGGCGTGCTGGCTGTGCGGGTGAGCACAGCGGCAGCAGAAGGCGCAGGGGTGGCAGCAGCAGCGACGGTCTTGGTAGACGTAACAGTGGTGAGTGCAGGACGCGCAGGTGGAGTGGCGACAGCAGCGTTGGCCTTGCCACCTACTCCCACAGTAGTCCATGCACCGCCGGTCTGGACGGGAGAAGCAGCCTTGGTTGTGGTGTCCGCGTACGCGCGCCGAGCGGCAGCGGCGACGGTTTCCTTCTCCTTCGCAGCGACCTTCTTACGGCGCTCCTCTTCCTCTTGAATCTCCTTCATGGTCTTCTTGACCGCGGGTGCCTTCGCCGCGGTGGTCCATACAGGCGAATTGGTCGCAACGGGGGAGGCGGCGGCTTGAGAGACAGCAGACTCTTTGGTTACAGCCGCAGTACGTGCGCCGACCTGAGAGGTGGGCAGGCCCCAAGAGAGCGTCTGCACTTCCTCGGACGCGGTCGGCGAAGCCGCAGCGCGGGCTGCACGCTCCCGTTCGCGCTCGGCGGCTTTGCGTACCTCAAGCTTCTTGGCCTCCATCTCCTGGATTTCGCGGAGACCGAGCGTGGGAGTCGCCTTTTTCTTCTCGTCATCCACGGAACCCCAAACAGGCTTGGACTGCTCGGTAAGTTGAGCGAGAGGAGGTGACGGAGATTTCGCTACAGGCGCAGCGGTGGGTGCGGGTACAGCAGCCTTAGCGGCGGCGGAAGGTGCTGCAGCTTGGTCGGTGGCCTTGCGGCGCTGCTTCTTGGAGGCAGCGGAAGGTTCAGGAGCAGAGACGGCGGGTACAGCCGCAGTATCAGGCTGCGCGACGCCCTCGGGCACGGCCTGCCCATCGGCGACTGGGCTCTCAGCTGCTGGAACAGGCTGCACCTCCTGCCGGCGAGCGGCTTCTTCCTCCTGTTGCCTATTGTGCTGGCCAAGGTTGGCTGCGGTCAGGCTGTCTGAAGTCCAACCATCCGATACAATGCCTTGACTTGCAGCAACCCATGGAGATTGTTCATTGCTCTGTTGAGCAGGCACTTGAGGAGCCTGAGGAGCTTGAGACTGAGAAGGAGTGATAGTACGCTGAGAAGGAACGACGGTAGTGCGAGAGGGGAATTCGGAGTCAAAAGGAGCGGGACGACGGATAGCAGCGTCTTGCGGAGGCCACGGCGAAGCAACAGGGGAGCCCATGAACGGCTGCTGGAACGTACGCTGGGCCAAGGCAGTCGTCGGCTGACGGTCGGGTATACCAGGGAAACCGTGCATTTGGGAGCCATAGGGCACCTGACCTTGACCAAACGGCTGGCCGTTAGTGGGGTAGTGGATGCCGCCATTGGCGAATATGTTGGCATTCTGGTTAGCGTCGAACGACTCGCGAGCGAAGAGTCTTGGGCCCTCCCTGTAAGGGGAGCCGTTGAAGTCGTTAAGTCCGTGTGCGGGCTGGCCGTTGCCTATCATCGGACTGCCTTGTGAGGGACGAGCAGCGTGGAAACCAGGCTTCTGTCCGAACAGGTTCTCATGTCCTTGGACAGGGCTGAAAGGGCCTGTGGAATCTGACTGATTCTCCATAGCTGACGAGCGCTATTGAGCAACAAGCAGGACGGCACACGACACTGTAACTCACGATGGAACCCAAGACCGTCTACCGAACCTGTTCGCCCAGGAGTAAAGCCTGCAAACGGCACTCTCGCACTCGGATTGCCATCCACACCCTCCTCGAATGTAGGACGACGCTGCGGCTCCATGGGGTTACCGACGAGGGTGGCGAGGCGAGGACCGACAGGAGATTCCGCAAAATGGTGACCGCCAAGCCGGCCACCGAAAGCGGCAGGGTCGGGAGAAGCGTTGCTGAAACGGCCAGCACTGAAAGACGATGAGGGTGAGTCCGGGACAAGAGAGCCGTTATGCAAATGAGAGTCCATGGTGCGCAAACGAGCCGGCGCCGGTTGGAAGGGGGAACCAAACGTGCCATCAGGGGCAGGGCCACCGAGAAGAGGGTCGCGACGAAGCAAACCGGGAGGTGGTACATTTGGGAGGGGTGTCAAGAACATACGTGGGTTGCCCGCACGCTGGAGGAGTTCGGCAACGGACGTCCAATCTTGGTCGAGCTTGGTGCGCTTCATCATCAAACTCGGTTGGAAGTATCCCTCGTCGTACCACTTCTGCATAGTGGAAGCAGGGAATGGACCTGAAGAACAAGGTAAGCATGCCACCATAGGGTATGCCGAGCTTCGCACCTTGCACATGGCCTTGCGGGTCGAGGTATGACCACTCCACGGTACTCAAATCCGTGATGCCAGGCGGGGGACCAGCCGGCGCATTCTCGACAGGAGTCTGCAGAGCGACGCCACCGGCATTCATGTCGGGTCCTTGGGTTTTCAAGGTCAACTTCCCGACGCCAGCGCTAACACTATCTGCGTTTGCTTGGGCCTCGCCGCGGCCTGCCAGCGGGCTCTGCGGGGGCGGATCGTTCTGGGGAGCATGGCCATTACCGTTCGCAGGGCCACCGTCACCTTGACCGGAGGCCCTGTGCTCTTCCTCCTCCTCCTTGATTCCTGTGGTCTGGGGGCCATCCTGGCTGTCGCCCAGCTCTCCTGTGCGCCCTCCGACCTTCAATAGCCCCTCGGAGGTACGTCGCCTGATCGACCAGGAGTCACTAAGGACTCCATCGATACCCGCAGAGCCAGGAATGCGGGTTCGGGGGGAGGGGAGGGCTTCACGTGGGGAGAGTAGAGGTGCCTGGATAGAAGACAGGGAGGGCTTCCGAGGCAAAGTTAAGGGAGGTTGATCTAATAGAAGGCACGCATATCGAGTAGTGCTCATAAGTCGCTGTTGGAGGGGAGAAACGATCGGCATGACGAACCTGTGCTGTTTTCTCGCCTGCGCCCCATGTAGCCTCCCAAGCGTTCCCTGAGCGGGCTGTTCGGACCCGTGGTGCTATGATTGAGCTTGGGACGTTCGGTGAGGCCCGCAGTCGAGAGCGCGAGGTAATCTACAGACGGACGGCGGCGCATCTCGGAATTGAGCGGGCCAGCAAAGAGCTGCGTGCGTGCGGATAAGGTGAGCAAGCGGCCCTCATTGGCGATGGCAAAAAGCGCGGCGGCGGGGACCGACCTTCTTTTCAGGCTCGCTCATGCCCTTGAGCGAGACGGGGTCTGCGCCCAGCTCCCGAACAATGCCCTCCCACCGCTCAACCTCGAGGCCCAGCCCGCCTTTGCCGCCGCCTTCTTTGTAAATCCTGATTAAATCCTCCTTGGAGTAGCGGAACGGGTGCGCGAGGTCGCGTTTCTCAGGCGGCGCCTGCGTGGCGGGGGTGACGAGGGCGGAATACGAGGACGCTCCTGTCGCGCCAGAGGTCGTCAATGGCGGCGAGGGATTCGTGCGCGTCGGTGCTTGCTTCGTGCGCATCCACTCGGGACCAAAGTGCATGGTGGTGGTAGTCATTTTGTCGGTGTTGGAGGCGGGGGTTGGTTGCTCAGTGTGCCAGGGGGCGACAGGCGCAGAAATGTGTGTTAATGATGCTCAAGGCAAGGGTAGAAGACAAGCAGTCTTTGGGACGAGAGGCAAGCAATTCCTCGAGAGCGCCCGGTACGGCAACCTCAGGGCAGGCGCGCTTGACCAGAAAAAGTCCCGGAAAATAAATTGTGTAGCTGATCATTTTACAGCGTTGTACATGCTCATTGGACACAGCAGCTACACGGAAACATACAATGCTGTGCCAACCCCGGACGCCACCCTATGAGACTCGCCATTTCGCAGGCGGGACGGCTAACATGTCGTCATAAGTTAGTGCGTCCCAGGGACGGTTGGAGACGCCACGAACCTTGCAGTTTCCTGGCAGTCGGGATCATGTGGAAGATGACCGACACCATTCCGAGCACAAGACATATCGCTGACACGATATAATAACCGTCACGTTCGGTGACGCACTCGCCGCCCAGCTCGGTGCACGCCGCTTTGCCGTGGTCCGACACGCATTCCGCAGCTGGCGCAAAGTGTAAGCGCATATCAAACCCGGAACTAAAGGGCGTTACCTTTCACTGTGAGTCCTTGCTCCTTGATCTGGCAGGTGGCGATAGTGAACATATCTACGCCTGCGGAACATGGTCAGTAGTGTGCTTCGGTGCTTGTCATGGATTCATACCCTTCAGGACGAAATACCTCGGCCAGGTACCTCCAAGGTTGGTAAACGTCGCGAGCAGCTATATCTTGTTGAGCACACGTCGTCTATCATGACTTGATGCGCGTACCGTCATGTATGTTCCACCAACAACTGGGTCAGCAATCCGCGTATGGAATGCAGAGATGCCGCCAAACTGGACGGTGCCAGCAAACGACCCAAGGACCGTCTGTACGATGAGTAGCGTGAAGAACCCGATCGAGATTGGCGGCGTGGGGAACCAGTACACCGTCAGCGTCGCGGCCAGCGCGAGCAGCAGCCGCGGCCAGAACGCGATCATCCAGGGCCGCAGAGGCTTGTCGCCGCGTGACCAGCGCCCCGCGACCCAGCCCGCGAACATCTGGAACGGGAAGTCGATGAGGACGGCGATGGCGAGGTCCTCGCGCCCGAGGCCCTTCTCGACCATCTTCAGCTGCGTCGCGGCATCGCTGGCCGCCCAGCCGATCTTGGCGAAGAGGTGGAGCAGGCAGAGCACTTGGACGTCTGCGGGAACGTGTCAGGCGTCATGATCGGGGAGAGAGCGCGCGACACGTACGCTTGAGCTTGCAGATGTTCCACATCGTGCCGTAGACACTCTTGATGCTCAGGTCTTCACCTTCTGTCTCCTTGTCTTCCTTGACGAAGAGCAGCCAGATGGTAACCGCGAACGACATGACAGCACAGAACTGCATGTATGTGCCCAGGTACAAGCGCGGAATGCCCCATCTCTGTCTGACATTCGTCAGTACCACATGTTAGAAATGGACCGCACGCGAACTCACGAGAACGACTCGCTGTTCAAAGCCAGGAAGACGGTGAACGACGCAAAATAGCCAGTGTTGAGACCTATCGTCTGGCAGGTACTAGCATAGGGCAGGTTCTCCTGAGATAGCAGCGTAAGGGCCCAGCCTGTGCAGAGATGAGGCATCTGGTAAATTATGACAACAGCGCATACATACCATCTACAGCAATATCTGCCCGCGGAACATGTGATGAGCGCAAGTCGCACAATTCGAGCCAGCGAACACACCTTGGGTTGCGGATAATGTAACAAGAGCAGTCCATGCAGCAGATAAAGAATAAATATGCTCCGAGGGCTGTAGAATTGTCAATTGGCTGCTCAAGTTCGATGAGTAGTGGAGACTGACGTTATTCATGAACTCCTCCGCGTTAAGAGAAATAGCGAACATTAGGGTACCAATAATTAATTGCATGGGTATGATCCAAGATTTGCGACGTCCGATGGAGGGAAAGAATAGGGAATCTACGATGGGCGACCAGAGAAGCTTAAGAGAGTACGGATAGCTTGCTAAGGAGAAGATGGCGAGCTGCGAATACGACAAATGCTCGCGCAGAAGAAAAGGCAGAGACCCTAGCACTCGTTAGCTTGATGGAAATAAAGTCAACTGGATATTCGGACTTACCGAGGGCAAGACCTAACTGTGGTCATGAGATGAACATTAGTTCCCGCGCTCCGGGTTACGAGCTACACTTACCGGGAATCCCTGGATGAGGTCTGTACAGAGTCAGCGTAGTACACTACTCAGAGAGACCGGGACTCACAGAGAACTATGAGGAGCCCCAAAGCACGCTTGTCTTTTGTGGACATGGGCCTCTTCTCGCCTTGCGAGAGATATTCCTGCTCTTCTTCTATGGACAGGCCGTCTGCTGCCTGCCTGCGCTCCTCCTCGCCGAGCAGGCTCATCTCAACCTCGTCTGTGGCGTCGCCATCGCCCGGTGTCCAGCCGTTGACCCTGTGCGAGGTGAGGGGAGTCTTGGGGGTGCGCGGCTGTATGGCAATGCTCTCGAGGGAGGTAGAGGTGCCGCGAGGGTTGTGCCTGGACATGGCGTCGTCGTCGCTCGTGGCGGGCGTGTTCCGCTTGGATTTGTTGTTCTTTTTCCTGCGACGTGGCGGGTCTGCTGGTGATGTGGTCGACATGGGCTCTGCCGCCAAGCGAGGGTCTGGCTGTGTCGCGTCGCGCGCTGAGCTCGTCAGGTCAATCAAGCTTACCTAAGCATCAGGCACAGCCGCTTTAGGCAACGTGTCACTCACCCAATGGCTGCCGCTCTCCGTTCGTCTGCGCGGCGACGAGTATCCTACAAACCTCTGGGGCACATCCTTGCTTTTATACGAGAGCTGTCCTGAGCATTACGTGGACTAAGTATCCCCAAAATAACTGACTACGTTGCAGCTCAATCGCAGCTCGCGGAGCCCGATACGATCCCTAGGATAATCCAGTCTAATGCTTGCGGCCTTGCCATCGCTCGTAGACCACGTTGCCCCAATGTGCTGCGCAAAACACTACAGTGAACTTCGAACGGTTCCTTGTGGACCTGCTTGGACTATTCCCAACATAGCTGCTCAAACACTGGATTTCGTGGATGCATCTCCGTCTGATGCGCACCGAAGAGCATGCTGGCTGCACGTTTCGGTGCGGAGATTTCAGAATCAACCAGTTTCGCATCGCATGTCGGGCTGATATTAACAACACGCTGCTGATGCTTGCAAGCTTTGATCGCCTGAATCGCTACCACTTCAAGAGTCCAGCCTGCTTCGGAACCGTTGGTAGAGGCTACCTTGGTAGCCATCGCCCAGCCTGAAGTGTTTCTGCTGACCGCAGGGGAATCGATCGTCGATGTGATCGAGGACAGCGACTTTGTGGCGGCCCCGAGGCCCCACAGCTCTCCTCATGAAAGTCTTGTGTTGAGACCGCCGGCCTTCCGCTACATCTACGCACACCTAGCTGGCTTTGCTCAGACGGCCCTGGCCCAGCTGATCTCGCTTAGCGGCTGCATGTACCATGTCGCTGCGGCGTCGAACGACGACGGTGGGTTCGGAGCGATATGAGTCTTCCCTCTTTCATTCATGAGCCATATCGCCCCCGCCTCCTAGGATTTGCGTGGTGTCCGCACCTGCATCTGGTATATTTAGCACGAGGGCCTAGATAGCTCAAGTACTTCTCTCCGCGTCTGTCAGACTCGGAACTCTGACCGTGATCAGCTTCCTGCCAGGGCCCGCATTGCACCCTTGTGCTCTTCCACCTCGAGGTCCCCGTCTGGCGTATCCTTCCCACGTTGCTGCGTAGTCAGGCGGGTTCAATTGGGTCGGGAACAGGATGAGGGCCACCCAGCGACCACGGACGACGAGGACGATGGGCGTGTGCGTCGCGGCGCGTAACGCAGACGATGAGCGCGCAAAACAATAGCTGACCCGCCCATTGTCCTCCGAGGGCAAACGGGTGAACGGAGTGGAGAATACCGAAGGGTGGGAATGTGGCAGCCTCGTGCCCTGAAAGCGTCGGCAGAGCCCCGGCGACTTGGTGGTGTAGCGACCTCCACGCCGCCAGGGCCACTCACTCGCTTTTCTCCCCCGGCTCAAGGTCAGAAAGAAGATCATCTCTTCCTGCTTTCACCCGACTTATCCTCTTCTTTCCACAGGCCCTCCAGCGCAGCGCGGACCGCTGCCCTTCTTCTTCATCCACCACCACCTCAGGCTGCGCCTCAGGTCTTTCCTCCCTCTCTGTCTTTACCCCTCCGCTCGCGGGCCCCGGACGCACTCTGATGCACCTCTTCGCTCCCCTCGTCCTGCTCCTCGCCAGCACCGGCCTTGCTGAAGCCAGCCTACTCAGCCGGGGCCACGAGACCTTCGTCCGCGCCGCCACACGCGCGCACAAGCATGCGGTCAAGCGCAGCGCCGGCCTGGCGCGCGACATCCGCCTCACCTTCCGCGACATGCTCGCCGCCGACTCCCAGCAGCAGCCCGCATCGATAGGCAACAGCCGTGTGTTCTGCGTCAACTCGCCTGCACCCGGCCTCGCCGGTGGCAATGGCACGAATGTCGTCAGCACAAGCGCCTCCGCCTCTGTCGGTGGCCCGACTGCAAGCACGGGCTCTCACACCACGTCCACCGGGACTGGGAAAGGGGCCGGAACAGCTACATCAACGTCGTCTGCGGGGAGCTCGACGGCTTCTCCTGCGGCGAGTTCGCCGTGGAAGATAGTGCAGAACTACGTGCGTGCCCTGGAAGATTTATCTGGCTGTTGATTGACAGTTTGCCATACTCAGCAAGGATCCACGTTCTTCAATGGCTGGGACTTCTTCGTCGGCGGCGACCCAACGAATGGACTCGTGACCTATATTGACCAGCCCACTGCAGTCCGTACCTCGTCCCCTGCCGAGTCATACAGTGACTGACCGTCCTCCAGCAATCTGCAAACCTCACGTCTATAAACAGCGCGGGCAACGCTATAATGCGCGTGGAGACGACTCCACAAGTCGCCAACACGCGCCAGAGCGTGCGGATAACAACCCACGAGACATACACGGGTGGGCTGGTCATCATGGATTCGGTGCACATGCCGACGGGGTGTGGTACATGGCCTGCCTTCTGGAGCAATGGCCCCAACTGGCCTGCGGGCGGAGAAATCGACATCGTCGAAGGTGCGCACTGCCTGACACTGCCTGCCCGCTCCCGATTTGACTTCCATTAGGCGTGAACGACTACACGAATAACCAAGCAACGATCCACACGAACCCAGGGTGCTCTCTCACGAGCAGCAGCTCGTCCACGCTAGGGATCTCCGGCTCTGTTGTCGGCGGTACCAACTGTGCCGCAGCGCAAACCGGAAATCAAGGCTGTGGAGTGCGTGCGAGCCAGACCAACTCGTTTGGTGCGGCCTTCAACGCCATCAACGGCGGTGTCTACGCCAGTACGTCTTTGCTGCACCGCCTGTCTCGCCAACGCTGACGCCCCGCAGTGAAATGGGACGACTCCGGCATCTCGGTGTTCTTCTTCCCGCGCAGCTCGATCCCGTCCGACATCACTGCGAATGCGCCGCTGCCTGACGGCTGGGGCACGCCCATGGCGTTCTGGCCCGCGGCGGGCTGCAATCCGTTCACGTTCTTCAACACACACTCGGCGATATTCGACACGACGCTCTGGTGAGTGCTATACAGTGCTATTCTTGGCGCGCCTCGTGCCCCGTGCGTGATCGCTGATGGGCGTTTCGCGCAGCGGCGACTGGGCGAACGGCGTGTGGGGGAGTACTGGCGTCCCAGGCCAGGATCAAAGCTGCGCACAGCTCACGGGCGTAGCGGACTGCGCGACGTTTGTGAAAAACAACGGCGCATCGTTCGCGGATGCATGTAAGTACAGCCTGCCCTTTTGCCGCCGTCCCTACTGACTGCGTGCACCCCAGACTGGGAAGTTCGCTACGTCCAGGTTTATCAGACCTCATAACACTGGAACCCCGGCGTCTCCTCCATATCTAATGCACCTGTCCTCCGAACGAACTTACGTTATCGGGCAGCCTTTGGTTGCATGCCCACGGCCCTCGACACATCTGGGGTTACGAACCACGTTCTCATTCATTTATATATTGTTGTACGATACATAGAGGGTTATTCGCATGTACACTGCTCTGTACTCTACATATATGACATGGTCAGACACGTGCGAACCAGTGCGAGAGGGGCTTGTGACAGACCTGTGAGGGCGCTGAGCAGTATCTGGGGTCCTGGTCACGAGACCGCGACCACGCGTCGCGTCCGGTTCGTTGGCGCCAGCGCGTTCAACCTGGACCACAGACTAACCTACCCGACATGCCTAACCTCAGGACAGACATATTCGGCGATACCAAGGCTGCACAAGAGCGTGAAGTCCCACGGTAAGGAAGCTCAACGTGCGGAGTCTTTACGAAAGTCTGAAAAATAGTCCCCACGCAGAGCCTTCAGAGGCGTGTCGCCCGCGAAAAGCCCTCGGAAGAAGTTGACAGAGGTCGTTGTCGTCAGCTCTGATGAGGATGATATTCCAGTGTACGTGCTTGCAGGCTCGATGGATACGCAGCTACTGATGTCTGAGCGACAGGTCACCCCGCAAAGCGGTCAGACCCACGCCGATCCTCCCGAAACAGACGAAGGCTTCGTTTGATCTGAAACCGACGGCGAAAGGACCTTTTGGACCATTTAGACCAGCGCGAACTCCGTCTGCTGTACCGCCCGCCAGTGAAATGCCCATCGCCGGCCTTCAGTCAAAGGGCGCGCCCGTGTCGTCGTCGGACGCATCTTCCGGAATTCAAGAAGAGGAACAGGCCCCAGTACCCTGTTCTCCAGTCAAAACAAGCCGTCACTGCGACGATGATATCATTGACTTGACATTGGATTCTTCTGAGTCGGGCGACGACGAGTCGGAGACGGACAAGCGCGAGGTCATCTCCCTTATTGACGACTCTCCTCATCCACCTCGCAGGCTACTGAAAGGGTCTCGGTTACTGGCAGAACTTGATAAGCTGTCCCTTGACGACACTCCAACCCCAAGGAAGCCCGTCAGTCAACCTGCGCTCGACCTCGGGGACGACTCAGACTCTGCACCTGCGCCGAAGCCGGCTGCGAAGGCTTCTCGCAGACGATGGGTCCAGAGCTCATCCGAGTCTGGCTCCGAGGCAGATGTGCAACAGACCACAGCTCCACCTCGACATGCCCCTACCCGGCCAGGCATCAGAGCAGCGCGTTCTCCAAGCCCAGATCGTCCTGTCTCGCCTGAGCTCTCGCCACCGCCGAGTCCGACTAAGAAGGGCAAGGCTCCCCGTGTCACGAAGAAGGCTCAGCGTGAGGCAGAGCAGGCGCGCCGGGAAGCGTACGCGGAGCAGCTCTTCAAGGAGCTGAACGCGTCGGTATTCAAGGGCGGCCTGCCGGAGGCCACGCCGCTGAAGTGGAGTGTCCGCCTGCTCACGACGGCCGGCAGGGCGAAGTGGCGCAAGTCCAGAGACGGAACGCAGACCACGGAGATTGAGCTCGCGACGAAGATCTTGGATAGCGATGGTGAGTGGGTCGAGACATTTGAGAAGCGTTGACTGACGAGTGTAAAGATAGGATACGTAACACATTGTCACATGAGATGTAAGGTGGCGTGTTGTCATGGGTTGTGTAGGAAGCTGAGTGTGCTACAGGTGTCACCTAGCCTGCTGGATTATCGACGGTGATCCCAAAGAAGGGCATGGAAGAGCGTTCAAGTCGTGGTATGTACCCCCGTGTAACGGCTCGTGTTCCCGATTAGGTAGTCGCTAGCTTATGTAACCTCGACGCTTACCGTTCTCGTAGCGTAGTCGCGTTCGTCTTGACGAACCAACACCAGTCTCACCTCACCTCGGGCTCGGTCGCCCTCTGTAGCCTCGTTCCTATGCTATAGATCTTGTTCTCACCCTCTCGGGGCGGCCTTGCCCTTGACACCCCGCTGATTGTGTGTCCTATGTAACTCATATTATGACAGGGCTGCCAAGGTGTCCCGGAAACGACCAGACATCACGGTCAGCGTAGGTATCTGCATCTGCTCGTCTCGTGCAAAGCTAAACTTTGCATTGGCAGACAAGACATAATTACGAAATCCAGTATCGTTATGAGTGGGGTGAGCCTACCCTTGTCATGTACTTATTTGCTAGTCACTCACATCTCTGCAGAATGCGACTATTGCGCCAAAGTGTGCGTCTCACCCCAATTCTTCTCTCTGGTCTAGCTGATAGCCCCGTGTAGCTATGGCCGCCACAGCAAGTCCATCAAACCCGAAGAGTGCCGTACGAACATACGTTTTCGCCTCGAGGCACTGACTGACCTTCGCGAACAGGTTGCGGTGCGTGCAAGACGGGCAAGCTTGTTCCGCTCTTCAAGACACAGACAAGAGCGCCTCGGAATGCCCAGGGAACTTCAGGGCCATCGAAGCGGCCCATCGAAGCGGAGCTCGAGTCTCTTGCCCAGGAGATAGGCGGGCTGGGTGTCCTGGATTGGTCGTCGCCAGTGTAACTGGTTCTTTCCTACGTGTACGGTCTTTACGTGACGACTGCTGTCCCATCAAGTTCAGAAAAATTGCACGGTCGTGGAAGGCGCATTCCACAGCAAGTATCAATCATCTCCATTGCTGCGCTCCTTGAGCAAATACCGCCAAGTGCGCTGAGTGCAAGGAACTATCCTCCGACGGAGGTTAATCAATGATTTCCGATACGCACCAAAGCATGCTCAGTCGTATGGCGTGATATATACGGATAGCATCCCCGGGGTCTATCTTTATGTGGCGTATAGCCTGCCAGAGAACTTCATTCAGCTCTGAATCATCGCCCGGGCTGAAAATCGTCAACATCTCCACGAGTATCACTCGATCGTTGCCCACGACAGTCGCTACTTGCAGGCTATGACCCATCGTCGCGCTCACTATTGCAGGCCGCTACCATATTGAAGCTCGCGAGATCTCCGATATTTCGTCCGGATAGAACAAGGCGACACAACACGATGTGGCGAGACACGCACGGTGTCTGGTGCACGAGAGCCTATAGGCTGAGGCCTTTTGACTTGGCGTACTGGATGATGAATAGACCACGGACGTTACGGTACAACAGCAACACAGAGAATCGAGCTAATTTGATACAATTGAGACGCACGAAGACAACAGGCAAGCATCACTAGACTCCAGGGTGTGGGCGGGGATCCGTGACGTTGGTGTTCATGTCGAATAAGTCCTGCATTTGCATGTCTGCGACAGAAGCATCGACCGGTCCTTCCGCAGCAAAACTGAAGTTTGGATCGAAGTTTGAGAAGTCAAAGTTCTCGTCCACAGACGTCTGACCCAAGCCAGCCGCAGCCGCATTGATCGCTTCCATCATTGCTTGGTCGGAGCCAGACTGCGTTGGACCAGCAGAAGGATCTGCGTGTGGGGGGATAGCCTGAGCAGCAGCCAGTAGTTCAGCGTCCGCTCCAGCCGAGTCCGAAGGTTCTTCGAGCCCAAAGAGGTCCAAATCGATCTGCTCTTGCTTGGGTGCGATATCTGTACCGCCAAGCCCCATGCTACTTCCTCCCACAGTCATGTCGCCGCCTGTGTGCGGGTCCCCGAAAAGCTCCATGTCAAGGTCGAGCTCGATGGGCTTGTCCGCGGAGCTGCCTAACGCAGCGGCGTCGACGACATCACTGGCAGATTGGACGACATCGTCACCCAAAGTGAGGTCGATGTCGACGTCTTCGGCTGGCCCGAACGTGAAGTCCGGCGCCACCTTCGAGATGCTGGACTTCGGCGCGAGCGTCACGGGGGACGACAGTCCAGGTTGCAGCAGCGGGTCATTGGGGTCCATACGTAGACCAGCAGCTGAGAGGTCGAGTTTGTGGGGGAAGGGTGGACGATGAAGAGACGAAAGAGATATTGTCGACTGCCGACGCGCAGGCAGGCCGGGCATCTTTTGCGACTGAGTTGTGGGCGAGATAGTTGCTTGCTCGCTCTCTTGAGTGGGGGAGATGAGGGGAGCATCTTCTTGAGGTGGTGGTGCTGCAGCTGCTGCTGCGCGAGCGGCCGCTTCCGCCTCAGCAGCCTTGATCCGATCTTGTTCTCGTTTGAGGTCGCGCTGGAGCACCGTCATGGCGCGACGCTAGAGAAGATGGACTGAGCAATATGCGAAGGTATCGAGGGCGTGTAAGACGTACCAGCTGCGACTGAATCGCATCGCACAGTTGACTGTATTTCTCGACCTCTCGCCCGAGCGATGATGTCAGAGTACGCGGAGGGTACGGAGTGTAGCGGTGAATCCCCCTAGATGCGACGTATGTCAGCGGTCTGTCTTGTAGTTCGAGATACATGGCACGCACAATTTCCTGGTGTCTACGTGAAACTGCATAATTTGACCAGTCTTCACCACGGCTGACTGCCGGAGGAAGTCAGTCCAGCTCTCATCTACGAGACTGTAAGTATCTCTGCTCACTCGAAGACATCCTGACAATGCTGTGGCCTCAGGCACCAGGATCCCTTTCGGCGGAGGTGGCGCTGCTGGGGTCATAGCGGGCAGGGGAGGCGGGGGCATAGCCTGAGGATTGGGTGTTCTCAAGAGCTGATTTTGAACACCATCCTTCGCGGCAGAGGAGAGTCGCCTCTGCACGGGTCGGGGCTTCGGGGGCATGTTGATAATTTAACCAACAAGGTACACGCTGTGCGCAATGTTCTTGAAGGCGGGTCAATAGACGATCCGAGGCTCGCGTATGGCGTCAGCGGCTGTAGGCGCGATGTGCGTGTGCAACGAGGCAGGCTGGCGGGTGCAACGGCGACGACGATGAGCGCAGTATGCAGTGAGGGTGACCAAAAAGCCAGAGAACAAGGGGGTTGGAGTAAGAGTCGTGCGGGTGCTTGGAGAGTGGCGGTTAGCGTTATGTGCCGTGATCAGGAAGTCGGGCTGGGCGGGATTGATGCAGTCACTTGCCTCCTGCACACACCTCAGACATCGATATCGTCGGCCACCCTACTCGTGGCCCGCTTGCGTCCAGCACATCGCTGCTGCTGTAGACGGGGCTGTCAACGAATGTGCAGCGCGCACACCACCGCCTTGTGACGAGCACCACCTGACTATCGGTCCTCAGGTCGGCAGAATACCATGCTCGGCGCAAATGGGCGACTCGAGGGAGGAGAGCTCGTGGTACCAGTGCGTACAGAGCTGCCTTGTCCCCGTCTACATATATTCATTTCTTCCAACAGCGTCGTGTTCGCCACATTACTTCAGTCCAAGTCCGCAATCTCACTCCCTTCCCCGTCCGCGATGAGGCCGCCTCTGCCCTTGCCTTGCCCTCGGAGCAGCCACAGTTCACGCCCCACGGTAACTTCTCCGACGACCTAGACGTGACCTTGGGGAGAAAGCGCAGCAGACGCAGGTCTTCCGTCTCAGTGCAGACTCTTTTCTCTAGCGAGCCCTCGGGACCAGACGGCAGTTCGGGTCTGAAGGAGTTGCCTGCAAAGGGACAGCGTGCGGTGTCCAGAGCGAGTGGTCCTGCGTCTTCAAGCACAACAAGCTCCCCCAATCTTAAAGGCCGTCCCAATGGCCCACCGCTCTCTGCAAGGCCCACGCCCCGAGCACGCACCCCGTCTATGGTGTCCTCGATATCCAACCTTTCCTCATCTGCTCTCGAATCCATGCCCTCTTCGTCGACCTTCCCTGGTCTTTTACGAGATACTTCCCAACCTAGCCTGGAGAAGGTGCTACAGTCACGCTTAGTGGAGACATTCCTAACCATCACTATACCCCCTACTGGCGACACCACTGATGCAGGCAGCCCAGATGCTTCGTCGTCGGCAGATAAAGATACCAAGGCGCAAAACAATACGCCACAACCACCTCGTCGGAATACTATCATGACATCCATGAGCAACGGTGTTCCGAAGCTTGCTGATCCTGTCCGACGGGGGTCGTTATCCAAGGTGGCTTCGGCTAGGGTCGCGCCGGGACATACGCGGGCCATGTCCTCTTCTGCAGTACCTCCTACCAAAGCTGCTGCGAGGCCTTCTGCTCCCCAAAGTCTGCCTAGGTCAGCAGCGCGCGACCGCACGCCCTCGAAGCTGTCGACTGCCTCGTCTTCCCGGCCTAGCACACCAGATCTCGCGCCGCCCAAGGACGATACTCCTGCGATCCCTGACTACTTGTCACCCATCCACCGGCCCTCCACGAACCCATCGTTCAGCATTGATGCGCAAAGTCACTTTGATTTCGCGCGGGACACTGACCTCAGTGGGGCGCGTATGACGGTCGAAATATGGGGGAAGGTGGCGGACCCATTGCCGCTGGCTCAGCCCAACGGCAAGGGAAAGGAGAAGGCGCGATATGCGGATGACAAGGAGGCAGCGGAGCAAGGAGGAGAGTGGAAAGTCTTGGAGCGGTGGGACGTGAATCTCAGCGAGTTGGTGCCGCTATCGGACAATGTGAGCACCTGCAGGCTTAGCTGCATGCGAAACTGACTCGGCCCAGGTGGTTTATCACTCGTCTAACCTCCCTCCGAATACGCTTTGTGTCACACTGGACCCTCCAGGCCAGGCATTCTATCTTCCTTCCGCGCGATCAACCTCCGGGGTGGTATCGCCTTCGCGGTCTTCTTCGCCAGAAGCTGGCTACAACTCTGACGGAGAGTCTGGCGTGCGGAGAAAGCCTGCGGTAAAGCCTTCTGAAGCTTTGCTTTCGAAAGTAAAGGCGAACGGAGTTCCACCGCATATAACTGCGTCGCGCGTATCCTTGTCAAGACGAAACGGAGGAGAGCGCAAGAGCGCGACTTGGCAAGACCTGTTCAAGTATGCGCCCCGATTTTTGCAACGGAATCAATACTGAGAAAGGTTCCAGACTCGTGACGCTGCAAGGGGTCATCAAAGACACTGCGAACTCATTGTCGGACATTGTACAAGAGATTGACAGTCTCGTCACGACCAACGATGTTAGCACCCTGGTGAGTAACGTCTATTTCGATCGCCGCATCCAGCTTTGTTTGTGGCATCTCGCCTTCCTGCAAACCATTTCTCAATTATTGACTAAAGACTCGCGAAGCTTCTGAGCGCGATGCTTGGGTGAAGGAGCTTCGCGGTGAGGTGGACAGCGTCGAGGAAAGTTCAAGGAATTGTAAGTGTCTGCATTCTCATCATCGTGCCCGGCTTATTCATGGTACAGTGAGTGCAAGATTGCAGGCAAAGAAGGACGAGCTTCGTATACGGCGGAAGACTCTCGAAGAGGCTCGTCGCGCACACGACGAGGATTTGAGGCAAGAAGCCGAAGCAGACGCCCAAATCAGTGCTGAAAGGTAGAGCTGCTGCTGCTGTTACGCCCACTCGCTCTGACATACTCGCTCTACTAGAGCTCAATTAAACCAGCTCCGCAGGCGCATACCGCCCATGCAGAATGCACTGATTACGACTCTTGCGTTCGTCTTCCCCATAGACTTGCTTTCCCCACCCGACTTGCTCTTCACAATATTGGACGTCCCGTTACCTATCCCGAATGGCCCAACTGAGCCTGCGCCGCCGCTCTCACTGCCCTCCCACAAGGAGATCAACGAGGAGACGATCGCAACTGCGCTGGGCTATGCCGCGCAGGTAGTCCAGTCACTCGCCGCGTATCTCGGCATACGATTGACCTACCCTGTGACCTGCGTCGGGAGCAGGAGCTTGATCAAGGATGGCATATCGCACATGGTCGGCCCCCGGATGTACGGTCGCTTTCGTCCTCATCCACCACCATAAGCCTGACGATACGTCCGCAGGTTTCCATTATTCTCCAAGGGTGTGGACACGTATCGCTTCGAATACGCAGTTTTCTTGTTGAACAAGGACATTGAACTGGTGAGGCGTAGCTTTCATCCTGTTCGGACCGCAATTTTGCTGATAGCTTTTCGTCGAAGCTCATGGCCGAGCGAAATCTTAGAGCCCTGGATATGCGCCACACGTTGCCAAACCTGAAGAACCTCCTGCTGACGCTTACTGACCCCGACGCTGTGCAAACGACGTAGGTATTATGATCATCCGAGTTGGAGTCAGCTAATGACGCAACCAGACCGTATCGTCCGCCGAGCGTGGCCTCTACGACCATCTCTACCCTGCAGTCACCAGTGCTCACGGCCTCGATGCTACCATCTGTCGAAGAACCTGTTGCCCTCGCGTCCACGGACTCCGTCGCGGCGCTGTCCGAGGAAGACGGAAGTGATGGCGAGCCCGCGAGTGGTGCCGTCACCCCGACCCATCCGGCAGAACCGGGCGGGACGCTCACGGGCACCGTGCGCAAGTCGCGGGGCTTTCTCGACCTCACGCCGCTCTCGGGCTTTTGGAAGCGGCACCCGTCGTCGTCGCGCGGCGCCGCGAAAGCAGAGCCGCCGCTCGACGACGAGGCGTCCGGCGAGGCGACGCCCACGGCGCCGTCGGCGCCCGCGCCGGTACCGAGCGCTGCGCCTGGGCCTGCGGCAGCCGAGGCCCAGGCAGAGGGCAGCGGGAGCGGCGACGACGAAGACGAGTCTGACCGGCGGACGATCCGTGCATCCACATCCGAGGACGGCGTGGACGAGGGCAAAGCGCGGGCAAAGGTTCACGCTGCGAAAGATGCGGCGCACGGCAACGGGACCGCGGTCGGGCATGGGGCGCATGCTGTCGAGAAGGTCGTCGAGCCCGCGGAGAGCACGCGATCGCCGGGTGTGCTCGACAGCGTGCGCTGAGGGGGCTTGTTTGCTAGTGGGTGCGCCCATGTCATTCTATACGGTTGGACTGCACTACACGCCGGGAATCTGGATTTGTGTCCGCGACGATTGCGCCGCGCTCGGGGACTGTATTTGAGTGGTGTGCCTGTAGCCAGGGTGAGGAGACGCTAGCGCGACAATAGGCCTCAGCGGGAGCTGAGGTGGGATGTGTGGAACATCCTGTCCGAAAGATCGGCGGACAAATTTGGCGACAGGCGATTGGCGAAAGGGACGGAGAGGAGAGGAGGATGATCATTTGCTTCCGTACCTTCGCTTTGCGCGGGGTAAGCGTGGCGAGGCCTGGAAACGGGAAGCAGCTTAAAGGCTCGCGGTATAATTGAAGCTTGAGACACGGAGCCTGCGCGTTCATTTCGTAAGGAGAAGCGTGTGGAGGCTCGGCCGAGTCGCTTGAACGGTTTTCTGTGAGAGCGTGCACACGCGCATGTGATGGCTGAGGAGGCCGTTGGGGCTGTCGACATGGCGATGTGCGGGCGGGCGAGGGGCGGCTCATGCGAGGAGGCGGGTCTCGTGCGTCGTCGACGGCGGACGGTTCTGTTGGAAGGAGCTGAACGGTGCACCCGCCGTCCCCGGCCACTGTCCGGCCCAGGCACCGACGCTTACCCGATTGGGCGACCCACGCCGCGCCCCCCATCTGCGAATTAGCCGGTCACGCGTCACGCGGCGTCACACGTGATGCGGGCAATGAGGAGGCGGGGGGCGGACGCGCAGCAAAGGCTCTGGCGGCGCCGGCGTTGAGCGCAAGGCAGAGCTGGCCTGCAGCCGTGGGTGCTGGCCAAGACATCGAGGGGCCCAAGGCCGCGGCGGGACGGGCCAGCGGCAGCGACGCTTCGCCCGCTCGCTTGAAGGCGTGACATGCAGGCGAGCGTGCGAAAAAAGAAAAAGAGGGTAACCGCCGAAACATATTAGAGGGAGGGCCTCTTGCGCTCGTTCGTCCTCTGCCCGTGCCTTGTACTACTGCTAATACTCCTCACCCTACGAGTTTCTCCTAACACACCCTGGCTTTCGTCAGTCGCAAGCAGAGGCACGTCGCCCCCACCCACGCCCTCACCGTCCCCGCCTGCTCACACGTCGCCCACAGCCCACCCGCCGCACTGTACAACATCACTTCCTTTTAGACCGGCTTAAAATCGGTGGCAGGTGCGTCCGCCGACGTGTCGCGCGTGCGCACGACTCACCGCCTCGTCCTCCCAGGATTACCCTTGTGCAATTAGGCCTCAGCGCGTCCTACATTACCCTCCTCAATATCTGTTCTCGTCAAACTCTGGGACAAAAGTATCACCTTGTCAATATTCGTTCGCTATGAATACCTCCACGGAATCTACATCCACTCCTAATCACTCATCTCCCGACGACCGCAAGCAGAGCCCGCCCGCCTTTCTCGATCTCGCCGACTCGGTGCGTGCCCTTGCCTATGTGACAGCTCACACACCCAGCCTTACGTCCATTCCCATCAGGCTGCGAGGTATGGCAATGTTCCAGGCGATGTTGTGCGTTCACGCTTTGTAAGCTATCCCAAACTAGTTCATCCTGACCGTTTTCCTCACAGCGCATGCTCAAGAAGATTGAGCACGAACGGCAACGCGCCCTCCAGCGCAAGCTCTTCGAAGACCACATGCGCGTTTTGGAGCAGCAGCAGGCCCAAGAGCTTCTGACCATCGATGCCAGCGGAAACCTCCAGCACCTTGCAGCGTCTGCGCCGACCACTCCGCCTCGCGTGAACGCGATGCTCAGCGGCGAATACTCTCCCAGTCTGCACTCTGGTCTTGGTCACTCTTCCGTCGACGCCGAGTCTCTGTCCAAGGCAGTCGGCTCTGCTGCCGACAAGCGCAAGTCGGTCACGTACGCTCCTTCCGTGGCACACTCGCCCGAGACTCAGGGCAACGGTCTGCAGAGCTTTGCTCGTCCTGGAGGCGCCAAGAGCATGCCTGCGAGCCGCCGCACGTCTGCCAGCGAGCACGACGAGGAGCTTGCGGGACACCTCGACAAGCTTTCTCTGGCCGGCGAGCGGGCTTCTCCGTCGCAGGCTACGGTGCCGCAGTCCATCCTTCGGTCGAACAGCGGTCGCTACGCTGGCGAGGGCGGCGGCTACAGCTACAACGCGGGGATGATGCTCGATGAGCAAATTGACCAGGAGATGCACAGTCAGTCGATCCGTCCCATCAGATTCTTCCTACGCGCTGACTTTCGATTAGACGCCATGCGCCATCTCCCGACCTCAGACGAGGACAAGTACGTAAACGGGTATGGCAACAAGGTACGCGTTTTGGCGCATCCTTTGTACCCTTCCGTGGACTAACCTGCCACGCACCTAGGTCTCCGCGTCGTCTGCCGCTGCCCTCGACCTAGCGGCCGTCCAGAACCGCGGTGCCTACGCCGGCCAGAACAAGTCGTCCGAGTGGCCGCAGTTCAGCGCCACCAGCCCCCGTCCCATCCCTGATCGCGTTTCATCCCGCAACGAGCCCCGCCGCATCGTGACGAACCCCACGATCGCGCTTTCGGCCGGCCTCGGCGACATGCCCAAGGGTACCGTCTCCGGCCACAACACGCCTCTCATCCAGCAGATCCCGCAGGGCATGGTCCAAGGGCTCTCCTCCCGCCGCGGATCTCCTCTGGCTCTTCCGGAAGGCATCATCGGCGGTATCACCGCAGCACGCTCGGTACCGAACACCCCACTTCCTGGCGCGGGACCGAACGGTATCCTGAACAAGGGACTGGGCACGCCGCTGTCCGCGGAGGCACCGACCGTCAACGGCCTGCTGGCTGCTCAGGGCTCCAGCCCTGTGGAGCTGCATCCGTCGCTGTCGCGCATGCCTTCCAGCCAGTACGAGTCCGGCGGTCTCAGCTACGGCTCGATGCAGTCGAACCTTGACGACTCGCTCCAGGTATGTCGTACTGCTTCCGCTGTGTTGATTGTCTCACTCACTATGCGCGCAGGTTACGTACGACATGAACGTCAACGGCGGGATGGGCAGCGACCGCTACAGCGACTACGGTTACGAGAACGGCGGCAGGCTTCCGCACGCAAACGGCGGTGCCGGTTCCACGGCGTTGTACCACCACAACGGTACCAAGTACGGCCTCGGCATCAACGGCAGGCAGAACGGCGAGGCCAAGATGAACGGCTTGCACGGGCCCAAGCACAAGCGCGGCGACATCGACCGGGAATTCAACCGCTTTGCTGGCATGCGCCTCGAGGATCTTCAGGGCGAGATCCCATCCCTGTGCAAGGATCAGCACGGTTGCCGGTACCTCCAGAAGAAGCTCGAGGAGGGCGTGCCTGAGCACCGGGACATGATCTTCAGGGAGACCTTCGGCCATTTCCCCGAGCTCATGACCGACCCCTTCGGCAACTACCTCTGCCAGAAGCTCCTCGAGTACTGCACGGACGAGCAGCGCAACCTTATTTGCGAGTCTGTCGCCCAGGATCTTGTCAACATCTCCCTCAACATGCACGGCACGCGCGCGGTGCAGAAGATGATCGACTTCCTTTCGACCCGCCGTCAGATCCACTCGATCATCGTCGCGCTCAGCCTCCACGTTGTCGTCCTCATCAAGGACCTGAACGGCAACCACGTCATCCAGAAGTGTCTCAACAAGCTCGCGCCCGAAGACAACCAGTTCATCTACAACGCGGTCGCCGCCAACTGCGTCGAGGTCGCGACCCACCGCCACGGCTGCTGCGTCCTGCAGCGCTGCGTCGACCACGCTTCGGAGCCGCAGCGCGTCCAGCTCGTCAACGAGATCACGTACAACGCGCTCACCCTCGTCCAGGACCCTTACGGCAACTACGTTGTTCAGTACATCCTCGACCTCAACGACAACCGCTTCTCCGACGCCGTAATCCGCCAGTTCGCCGGCAACGTCTGCGCCCTCTCCGTCCAGAAGTTCAGTTCGAATGTCATCGAGAAGTGCATTCGCGTCGCCGAGCACAGCACCCGCAAGATGCTTGTCGGCGAGCTCCTCAACCGCACCCGCCTCGAGAAGCTGCTCCGCGACTCCTACGGCAACTACTGCGTTCAGGTACGTGTCAGATGGTCTTCACATTGTTGCAGCTGCTCATACATGTTCATAGACTGCTCTGGACTATGCTGAAGCGAACCAGCGCGCTCTCTTGGTCGAGGGCATCCGGCCTGTCCTTCCCCTCATCCGCAACACACCGTACGGCAAGCGCATTCAGAACAAGCTCCAACGCGAGAACCTCGACGGCCCTGGCTACGGCGGCAGCCACTACGGCCAACCATCCGTCGCGAACCTCGCGCTCCGTAACCCGAACCTGAACATGGGCGGACACGGGATGCAGGGCGGCCATCTCCATGACGGCTACGGCAACCCGTACGGCCTCCAGGGCGGCATGCAGGGGCAGGGCTCCCTCTCGCAGAGCCACCTGCAGATGCAGCCGCACTCGATCGACAGCTACGTGCTGCAGAACGGATCGAGCCACAACAGCCCGGGCATGACGCCACCGCACACACACGCCGGCTTCTCGGGCGCGACGACGTACGGCAACGCATTCCCCGCCATGGCCGTGAACGACGTGTACCAGCGCGGGTACGGCTACGGCATGTAAAATATGGCTCCCTCTCTGGACAGTCCGCGCGGCGACTCGATCTCCACTCATAAAGCAGGTCGTACTCTAATCATCCCCCCACTAACCATTCCGACTCGCCGGAACGATACCTATGGCTCATGCTCTCCTTCGGGCTATGTCTCTCCTTTATCTGCACTGCGTTCGGGATTCGGGCATTCGACTATACTACCATCAACACACCGCATTGTATTATGCACGCATCCGCAATCGCTTTTCTCTGCTTTGACGTCTGGTTCCTAACACTCTTATACAACACCATGCTTCTTGCTTGGCATCCCCTGTACAGCGTACTTTCTTCTTGCAGCTCCCATTTCTACACTCCATAGTTTGTTTTTATAGTACATCATCATTGCACTATTTGTCCTGTGTAGTTATTTCCAATCTATGCATGAAGTACTTTAAATCCCTGTGCATGAGCCGGATCTGCAGCAGCTCTCCAGGGTTGCCCTGCGCCACAATGCCCATCGGGCGCCCGATACGGCAACCACGAGGCGGACGGCCTTGTCCTCGACCGCCACCACCGACTCGCCGCACATGTCCAGCGAGGCGGAGACCACACGCGAGGTACAGACGTCCCTCGCCGCCGACGCTGCGCGTGTTCTCACCTTTCATGTGTTCCTCAGATTTCGTCCGACTCTAGCGACTCGGGGCGCGAAGTCGTCATTTCACCCCTCGCGCCCTGTCCTCTGCACGAGCTACCCGACAGGCGGCGCGAGCTCGGGCTCGAGCACCGCAGGCGGCCCCGCTCGCGCCCTGACCCGCGGTACGTGGGCTGGGCCGACCTGCCGCGATTGTCTGCGCAGGCTGCTCCCAGACCTGCGGCACCGCGCCGCGGAGAGCAGCAAAATGCTGCGCGCGAATCCTCAGAGGAGCGTCCGGCCAGGGCGTCTCCGCGGCCACGACCGATGGTGAACGTCGTCCTTTTTTTCCTCCCAGATATTCTCGCTGACCAGCATCCAGGCCCGCCGTGGCAGGCCCGCACCGGCAGCCGCGCCGCCGCGCGTGGCGACGCCGCCGAGAGAGCCAGAGCCGCGCCCGAGGAAGAAACCGCGGAGGGTCCCGCTGCGACCGCCCTCCAGCTCGCCTGAGTCGGAGCCAGACAGCGCGCCGCGGAATGTTGCGCGCCGGAGGCGCGTCGAGCCTGTGCAGCGCGCGCCGCCGCCGCCGCCGAGCGGACCTCCGCTGCCTCGGAGCGCCATCCCTCTGTCTCCGAAGCAGAGGCTCCAGCGCGACTGGCAGGCCAAGTGCCGCGCGGCGGGCGCCGCACCGGTCGTGGTGGGCGAGCCCGGCGACGAGGCGGTGCCGGAGCTCGTCGATGGCTTCAGATGGATCGAAACAGGATATGATTTGTGAGGTTCTGCTTCTACTGACGTCTCACGACTAGCACTGACTGGCAGCAGAGGCGAGGGTTTCTCCCAAGAGAAATTCGAGGATTTCCTTGTGTCGTGCGACTGCGGGGACATCTGCGAAGATGCCGAGGCATGCGCATGCCAGCAGGAGCTACGTGGCGAAGATGGACAGGGGCCTGAGAGCTGTGCGTATGATGCCAACGTATGCCCCAATTTCTTGACGGATATTTACCAGTATACCTGGGAAGCTGATGAACCGTACAGGGTCTTTTTAAATTCGATCGCGACTGGGGCAGCTTGATCATCGAATGCCACAAGGTACGAGGCATTCCTATTTTGCGTACAACTGGCCTCACTAATAATCAACAGAGATGTTCATGCCGTCCGACATGCCCCAGTCGTGTGGCGCAGCGGCCGCGAGACGTGAAGATACAGATCTTCAAGACAAGGTATTGCGGATGGGGTGTTAAAGCGCTATACGATCTACCGAAGGGTAAGGTGCTCGGCCTATATACAGGGTGCGTCTGGTAACGCCCGGTGAAGATGCACACTAAGAATCGTATTCCCAGGAAATTGATGTAGGCGCAGATGACATAGCAGTTACTCCGCCTGTGCTTACCGCTATTTGCTAGCACCCGCGCAGAGGCTGCCGAAGCCAGGGATCCAAATAGATCGTACATCTTCGACCTCGATGCACGCGAGACAGATCAAGACGTACAAGAAGACATGAAATATTCTGTTGATGCTTACAAGCAAGGTGAGTAGTATCTGAAAGGAGAAGACATGCCTCTGAGATCCCAATCGCAGGAAATTGGACACGATTTGTCAAGTAAAGATACTCCTGTTCCCATTTAGCCATATCGCTCATATGGCAGCTAGCCATTCCTGCGAGTCGAATCTGGAGGTCGTGTCTGTTTTCTGGGATATTCCGGCCAGCGTATGCGATCCATCCAGCTCCTATGCAGGCAATTCATGACCTTTCGCAGTCCAACCGCCCCTACCTCGCGTTTGTGGCGAAGGAAGACATCCCGAAGGGGACAGAGCTCACAATAGATTACGATCCGAAAGCAGCGCGCGACAAGAAGGGGAAGAGACGGCAAGCTGGTGGGAAGGAGTGTAATTGCGGGGCAAAACACTGTCGCAGGCGTATACCAGTGTAGACAGACTAGGAGGGCATAGTAGAGTCGGTAGACGAGTGTACACATCCACATAGCGTGCGTAACAGAACACAAGATACAGGGCGTGAATAACCTAGATCTGTACAGTAACTCAGACACCTAGTCAAGAAGACGTACGAGGCAAAGTAGGAATAAATTAATCAGACTTCAGGCGCATCTTACGGAGCAAATTCCAGAGTCCGTGGTGGTGTCCATGGGCATCGTGCCCGTTTGCATCAATGAGGAACGAGCCGGGCATGTTGAGATACTCCTCGTCAGACTCGCCGCCAGTGCTGGGCCCGCGAGCGTGCCCGTTGTGCGCGCGGCCGTTCGACCGTTGTCCCTCCTTGTGCACGTCGAACAGCTCCTGTGGCACCTTCTGCTGAAGCGGCTCGTGCGCGGAGCTCTCATGCTTCAGTTCGTGGGCGCCCGACTTCTCCGACGGCGCCGGCGTGGCGTCAAGCTTGGGCGACGGTTCTGGGGACGGTTTGCACTCCGGCGCGGAGATGTAGTCCTCCGCGTGTACGTCGGGCAGCGGCGACTGCTTTGGACGCGGGGTGTCCTCCGGCGGGTGCACCTTGATGTTGCTCGGGAGCTCGGTCTGCCCGGGCGCGCCGCCCGGCACGGACTCAGGGTCGAGGCCCGCATCCTCCTCGTCATCGTCGTCATCGTCGTCAGAGTCCGCCGCCATCGTGTGCCAGCCGCCGCTGCTCTTGCTGCTCGTGCTTGTGCGCGAGCCGTGCGAGCCGAAGCGGTGGAGCGCCCGCGCTCCCGCGATGGCGGCCTTCCAGCGCGCACGCGGGTTGAAATGGTCGCGCAGGCCGCTGAGGTCGTGTTCTGTGGAGGGCTCGTGGCTTGTCAGCCACTACATCACTCTGTTAGCTGATGATCAAGGTAGGGCTGTTCTTTCGACGCACCGGATGCTGCAGTGCTTCATCAGCAGTTAGCCGCTTCGCGGGATCTGCGACGACCAGGGATAAGATGAAATCTTTCGCCTCCTTGGAGATGTTTTTCCAGTATCGCTCGTGAAACTCAAGTTTCGCAGCCGTCGTCTCTCGAATCAGCTCCTTCATGTCGTCGGATCGGAAAGGCGAATACCCGCAGAGCAGCACGTATGTGATGATGCTGTCACAGGTACCGGGAACCATCAGTTCGCGTCAATGCTTGGACTGGCAGAGCACTCACCCAGTCGACCACACGTCGACAGCTTTCCCATGGCCTTTGTTATTGAGCACTTCGGGAGCGACATAGCCGAAGCTACCAGCTAGTGAATGTAGCTGCTCATCGGGGTCATGCAGATGCTTCGCACTGTATGACAGTCAGAATACGGGCATATGCGTAAGGGAGACCACTGACATGCCGAAATCAGCGATAACGATGTCCGAGTCGGCATCTCTCGTACGATAGAGGATGTTCTCCGGCCTGAGTGGTGGAGAATCAGCGCATATAGTGGGATGTGCGGCAATAAATGCGTACTTTAGGTCACGATGAACGATGTCGTGGTGGTGGAGATAAGATACACCAGACAGGATGGAGCGCACAACGTTGACTGCGTCTAATTCGGTGAACTTGCCCTTCTGCGTGATACGCTCGAAGAGCTCTCCGCCCATGGCGAGCTCGAATGAGAGATAATACTTGGTGCGCGACTCAAACCACTCGTAGAACTTCACCTGCAGATGGGATCAGCGACTGGCGCGTCAGAGGTGGGAACCGGTATGCGCACGATGTTCTTGTGGTCCAAACCCTTAAGCACGTCCATCTCTCCCCAAACGCTGTCTTCATTTCCCTTAACCTTCTTCTTAGGAATGACTTTCAGCGCCACCTCGACGGTGAGACCACTGTCCGGCGTGTGGTTGCGGTGCGAGCCAATTGACAGGAATGATGACTTCGCAGTCGAGCCGCTGTTGTGACTGGGGACGCGAGACATGGTCTTGGGAGAGGAGCTACCATTGGTCGAGAGCTCGGTGGTGTCTGCAGCAGCAGCAGCACCGTTGCGAGCAATGGGCTCCTGGCCAGCAGGAACGTGCCATGTCGCTTTCTGTGGCGTCCGAATGTTGGAAATGGATGTTCATGTATAGGACGGTGTGAGTACTCACCATGACCTTTCCGAAGCTGCCTTCACCAAGCGTATCATGGATCTCATAGTTCTTCTTCTTGGAGAACGAGGACGGCTGAGGAAGGACTTTCTCCTGGAGAGATAATGACTTCATACTGGGCTTGCCAGGAAATAGAGGCAAGGAAGGCTGCCTTGGAAAGTGGTATCGAAGTACGGTGGGCTAAGACGTGGGTGCCGCTGCCGGGTGGTATAGTGAGGAAAGCGAGAGAGACGAGAAGGTACAGGACAGGAAACGAAGGTGAGATGGGGGATTTTGAGGCGAGGCCGGATGGAGTGGAGGACGGCAGCCGTTGTTTCCACTTCTGCACAGCGTCTCCCTCTCAAAGTGCCAGGCACGGACACCCACGTGGCTGCCCCGGCGCCTCCCACCCTCGCCCAAAGCGGCTCGACAGGTTCGCGCTCAGCCTCAAAGCGTCCCCCGCCCGTTGACGAGCGCATCCTCCGGCCAGCTGCACGCTTTGCGAGCGAGAGATACACACCGGATACACGTGTTCTCGCGCCCTGCTAGCCCATGTAAGCACCCTCAATCTGCCCGAATGCGAACGACATGCCTATCCAAGCAGAACACAGCCCATTGTCCCCCTCCGCCGCCTGCGGCTTCACGCATCCGCAACGAGTCTACAGGGCCCACATGATAGCTCGCCCCGCCCAAACGGAGCATGGGGTGGTCACACCGCATCGTGTCGCCGTCCCACGCGCCCTTCGCCCTCGGTGGCATACCCGAGTGGCGACCCGCCCTATGGCGTCAGCTCTTGACCATCCGCCTCATCCAGCCTGCCGTGCCACACAGATGCACCCTGCACTCTGCGCCGTCATCCCAGACTTGAGCCGGCCTATCGTCGGCGACATTGGCGGCGTGCGTGCCCCGCCCTTACTCGCCGCGACACCCGGCGCGCATATCCGTGCCACTCGTGGAACGTCCGGGCTACACCGCGCCTCGTGCATGTCGTGACTCCCAGGGGAACTCATTGTTCTCTTCACCCGCCCCAGACGGCGTCTGCCTGCCCCTCCTCCGGATAATCACATCGCGGATTCCAATCCAGATTCATTGTTTGCCTCCCGACAAACATGCATAATAGGCACAAAAACCCGTCGCAAGAATCGATGTCTTTGAGGCGTTTGCGATGTACGCTTTCAGGTACTTGTCCAATTTTTGTTATCGACTTCTCGACCGTGTTCCTCATACAGACCTAGCGCTCCTGCGATACTCCAGACTTTGCCAGCACCCTCGGAGGCTAAACGGGGGCTAGCCCAATCTGCGTCCTAGACGGCGGCGACCTACAAATGACCGGACTATCCAGGACAAGGTGCAAGTGGCGAGCACGATACGGGTGACGGATCCATCTCAGCATCGGTGCATTCAGTCGCTAGCGCCCGGGTGCTTCTTCCGTCCAGTGAAAGGGAGGACGCACAGAGGGTCCCATTCTGCTTCCGGCCAGGCTGTGCCCATTCAGCGACTGCCCTCGCAAAGAACATATAAAGGGCGATCTGATACGAGCGTGCCACCACGCACCTCATCCTCGCTCATCCAGCAACAGACTCATACTCATCATGTCTGCCCCCGGACTATACTTTTCCGATTCCGGTGAGACATGCACCTCACACTACTCGTCTCAATCGCTCAGTCTATGCTTTGCAGACAACACTGATTCGGACCGCGGCTCGTGCAGCTCATCGCCCGCCACCGACTCCTCGCCGTTCGCCTTGTTCTCATCCTCCCTTCCTGGCCTGTCGGGTTCCCCTACTTCTTCTGTGTCATCACTTTCCTCGCTGTCACCATCCTCGCCATACACGTCTTCGCTCCCGACGCCACCTCGAACGCCCAGCAAAGCGAAGAGCGCCAAGATCAAAGCAGGGACCAAAAAGTCGACGCCCCGCCGCCCTCGCTCTCCCGATCACATCCCCCGCCCCCGTAACGCCTTCATGATCTACCGCTCCGCATTCTATGAAAACAAGGTCATGACTCCCGACGTCGAGCGCGACCACCGCATCATCAGCCGGGTCATCGGGATGTGCTGGCGTCAGCTGAACCACGACGAGAAGAGGCAGTGGTTCGAGAAAGCGGCCGAGGAGAAGGAGCAGCACAAGGCCAAGTATCCGGGCTACCGCTTCAGACCCCAGTATGGCGGCGAGCCGAAGCAGAAACGCAACGTCAAACGCAACGGTGCCAAGGAGCTCAAGCGCTGCGCTGCGCTCGCGGACGCCATCCTGAAGGGAGGCGATCGCGACGAGATCCAGAAGATCGCGCAGACGTACGACGACATGCCTGAGGAAGAGCTCGCCGATGCCTACACCACCACCGTCTTCGACTCGCGCCCCTCCGATGTCGCCACACCTCCCTTCAAGAACCCCTTCAGCAGCCCAGTCATGGAGCCGTCGTTCCTCGAGCCGCAGCCTTCTGCCAGCGGTCTTCAGCTCACGAACATGGGGTCCGGCGCTGGATGCCACTCCTCGGATGACGTGCGTCGCTCTTCGTTCCCAGACACCGCCTCTTGTACTTACGCACCGTAGATCTCGTTGCTGCTTATCAACCACGCACAAGATCTCGCATCGCATGGGCTGGGAGTACAACAACCCCTCGCAGGGCCCAGCACCGCCGCGTGGGGCATGCAGCTCGGCAGCCAGCCTCTGTCCTCGAGCGCGCCGGCGTTCACGTCACCGCTCGACGCCGCTGCGTACTGCCCGCCTGGCTACAGCGCCTCGCTGTCCGCCGATCGCGCGAACGGCGGTAGCTGGGCCGTACCCTCGAGCTCGTTCCCGTACGCCACCGAGCCAGTCCCCATGCCGTCCATCTCCAGCTACGCCGCCTCGATGGGCCGCTCCGAGGCCGGGTTCCACTGGGCGACGACGACGGAGTCTCTGCACCAGGTAGCTCCATCGCAGTCGCTGCCGGCACATCTCCAGGGCGCCGTCAACTCTGCGTTGTTCTCGCAGTGGTGACCAGGGGCCTTGTTAAGCTTTGTCGCGTTTCTTGTTCGTAGCCCTCTCGGACGTACAGAAAACCTAAAGGACTGTAGGATATTGTATTTGTAACTAATGGCCGTATAGCTATCGTTATCCTTCAGTTATAGGCTAAATCTCAGTTTCTCATGCTTCTGTATTATACTTGGATGTTTCTTCAATTGTGGAATAGACCTCGAATCCTCGAAATGCGATGCTTCAAACGTACCAGCCTTGTGCATCGATCTCGGCGACAATTGTATCGCGAGGCTGTGAACACGCTCAGCCCGTCCCTGAGCTTCGTGGCACAACAGTCAAGATACCGAAGCGACAATAGGCATCAGAATTACGATTACCACGGGTAGGGGGATCAATATTCAATCTGCATCGGTATTGGTATCTCAGGCGCGTCCCTAGGAATGGGAATAGTAGCCAAGGATAACGGCATCTGTTTTCAGAAAAGCTTGCTACGACCGCTCCGGTGTGCCGTCACGGGCTGTCCTGCAGGCCTTGCGCGACGAACTTGTCAAGTTTCTTCCGCAGTGGGTGGTCAACCCGAACACCGACTGTCCGAAGCAAGATAGCAAGCTCTCCCGCGAGCCTCCGTCTTTCATCTGCGTCTCCGTCCTCCCCTTCAATCAGCTCCTTCACCGCGCGGGCGAGTCGCCCCTTGGGCTCTTTCGGCCCGGAGAGCTTGTTCTGCCCGTTCGCCGGCGGTTTCTTCTTCTTGCCCTTGGCCTTCGGGATCGCGAGGAGCGGGTCGATTACTTCGGTGCGGAAGCGGCGGAGTGCAAGCGACGAGAGGGGGATAACCCGGTCGAGCGGGCTCGCAGCCTCCGCGCATGCCTCCGCCTGGGCGAGCACCTCCGCCGGCGCGCCGTCGTAGAACCCCCACCGCTTCAGCTCCTCCGTCCGTCGCTCTTTCATACGCTTTTGTATCTTCTCCCGCGTGTCGTCCTCCGTGATCGTCTTTGCGACGGCCTCGAAGACGTCCGCGAGCCGCAGCCAGCCCTTGTCCTCGTCCACGGCACGCTTCACGTAGTGCCGGTTGACGTAGTTCAGCAGGCGGTTCACGGACTGCGCGCCGGCACTGTAGCGCGAGAAACAGGGGAGGATATACTGAACCAGAGAGGAGTCGTCGTGCGGCACGCCTAGGAACAGTTCGCGAGCGGTGTCTGCATAGTAGCGGTCAAGCTGTTCGTAGAGGTCGGTCCCACTTTGCTTGGTCTTGTCTGGTCGCGAGAAGGGAACGGCTGAGAGAGCTTTGGGGACGTCTGTCGGTGAGTCTGATTGTGACGTGAAGTAGTTGTAAACAGCTGTGTGGAGCCCCATGTGGTACGAGACCTCGATAGCGGGGGCCTTCGAGAGGTTATTCGTCGGTGAGCGCACGATGTGGTCTAGTGCGGGTTGCAGGTAGCCCCAAAGAGCAGGTAGAGAGGCAGATGGATTCGCGCTGCCAGTAGACGGGTTCGGTAGCGGTTTGAGGCTGGTGCCGGTGCTGCTGGTAGACAGACCGGCCACAGCCTCTGATTGCTTGCCTTTCGACATGCGTAGAGCGAATTTCGCGTCCACACGCAAGCCCAGACACTATGTAGGTGAACGCCATGTTAGTGGGACGAGCAGAGAGGAGGGGGGAAAGCGTACAAGAGAAAGCGGAGGAAGAGTTGAAAGTGCGAAGGCAGCGATCCGCGAATAGAACTTTGCATCATACCTGGCTCTATTTGGCAACTGTCGCAGGGGCATTCGCCAAAGGAACATGAACCGCAGACACCGATATCTGCTGCGCTCCCACGCAAAGCCCTGCGGTCATGGCCATGAGCTACGCGTATATGAGATATTAGAGGGACAGCCTCGAGGTCGAAGCCCCATCGAACGTCACAGGGTAGCAAATTACATTACATACACTAGGCTCGATCCAGGAAGATCCAAAGACTACGACAGATCCAAAACAACGACAGCATACACCTGCAGCTAGCAAGGGTTAAATTATACCGAGCATGACCGTTGCTCGCAAGCTGACTTCTCTACCCGCGGCGACCGAGTCGCGGGGAATCCCATCTCCGTCCAGTTCGGAGTTCTCTGCCGTACGCAGCGAGCTTGACTTCCAGCCCCAACTCTGGCTCACAGAAAATACGTCTGGCGCGCTGCTAAAACGCGTAAGACTGGATCCCGTCGAGCCCGCGCAGGCGATAGTGAAGTAAGCGCTGACTGCGGGGCGCGGATCGCGGTATGGTTGGGAAGGGGAGACAGGCGGAGCAGTAGCAGGGATACTGGTGATGCTGGTACTCGAGGAGGATGGGAGGGAAGGGTAATAAGAACTGGGTAGAGATGATGACATTGCAGGTGTGGGCGGTGCTGTGTGGGGTGTAGCCGAGCGGCTCAGTGTTGGGTACTGCACCGATGGCGACGAAATTGTCTGCTGCAGAGGAACACCGGTGAACTGGCTCGGTTCCCTCCGGATAGTGCCAGCTGGCGTCGGAGGGTTACTAGTGGGAAGACCGGGTACAACGGCTGTGGAGGAAGGTGGGATTGGGTCAACGTAGGACTGCCGGTGAAGGTATACACCCAGTTGGATGCCTTTTTTCCGCACAACTTGGACGTAGACATTCCACAGACTACCTGCGTACCAGACGGTGCGAGAATGCAGCCGACTCTTCTCCTTCAATGCTTCGACATCCCAAAATTCGACGCTGAATCTGAATGGAGGATACGAGGACCAACGGGCCTTGTCCGACTTGATCCCGGCGCACTGCGTAGCAGCACGAGCGTTCTGCTCGATACCGAAGAAGTTGACCTCAGAGCACGGCGCAGATACGGTGGCGCCGTCGGAAGTCTTCGTTGTAGAAGAGCCACCTTCAAACAGATGGTCCAAGGAAGCGCCTTCAATCCCGGTATTATCTCCGATGCGCTGCGATGAATCGACTGGAACAGGGTAGTAAAGGGCATCCGACTGTACGGTAGCATGGATCGGCTTGGTTGATGGTTGGTCGAGGGCGGAAGCGAGCTCAGCGCCGGTCACCGACACGCCCAGCTCTTTGCTTTGAGGCGAAGGTTCCGGTGATGCTGGCGGGGATGACGTCGAACTGCTGCGGCTAGTGATAGTGTGGCGCAAGACGGATTGACCCCAGTGGGCGGACTGCAACACAGTCAGCGGGACGTAGGGCCTGCCGGTAGCTGACGATACGTCCCTAGAGATTGATATTAGCTCGTCTAGGCCCTGAAAACAATCGGCAGTCAGGTATGTCGCAGTTATGGTGACATTCTGCGCGCACCATGTTGGCGTAGTATATGCCTTTCGCAAAAAGGATATCGTACTCCATCTCCTCGCCGTCCAAGACACCATCTGCACGTCTGAGCTCTACGACGCGGCGAGCTGTGTCGTACCGCTCCTTCTCGCCAGCTACGAAGAACATGTCGGAGGAGAGTAGGCCTCGGACCCACCGAGCCGTAAGTCCACCTCGGCGCCAGATCACCGGAATTATTTGCTTCTTCATGCTGTTGGTCCTGACGAAAGGTGTGCCATGGGATCCGCCGGGAACAGTTAACGCTCGTCTTCTGCTTCCCGTAGCCTGGGTAGAGCCGCCGATGTCCGCCATGTCCCGCCCGGTCAGCTGCAACTCGTATTGCAACATGTCGGTTCCCCAGCGTGCCAGCCAGCATGCGGCAGCTTCGCCTATCTTGTCGGAGACAACGCCGTAGAAGAAGTGCTCCGGCTCGAAGTGTGAGGTTGAGGCTGCTGAAGAGAAACTCGAGTCGCCCTCTGACGGGTCCTCTTTCTCCACAGAAAGCTGGCTCATATCAGCTTCAAGGGTCGAGTCCTTGAGCTTCTCTAGGGGGTTCGTGGTGATTGAAGCTCGCGGGGTGTGCGTGGTGGACTCATCAGCTTCCAATATCGAGTCTCTTTCATCCTCCAGAACTTCCGCGACTTCTTCCAGTCCGACCGCAGCATCCGGTTCCCCGTAATCAGGCTCGCCGATACCTCTCCCGAGAGCGAAGTTGAGATATCGGATGACGGTATATGGGCCTATGGTATTCAAGATCGAAGACATCGCTTGAGTCGCAATTGGAGTTATCGAGAGAAATACGGCAGTAGCGAGCAGCGACAGCAGGAACCGTGGAGTTGCAGGATGTCTGTCTGCAGGACAGCCAGACAGGAAGGAACTCTCCGAGCCTACGTCCACGGGGAATATGGATGTGAGAGGTTGTTTGGTCGTTGGGACGAGGGTCGGCGAGACGAAGAGCTCCGGGCCACCACCGTAAAGGTGAGCAATACATATTCTATAAGCATTAGCCTCATAGGCAATTGCTCAAGATTAGCAGGGGACGAGGACTTACTCAAAAGCTACAGTGAAGCAGAAGGATCAGACGACAGAAAGCGACAGTCAAGTGAACGTGACACACCTGCCCGCGTGATATTCGGGTCCTCTACCACAATGTCTACGACATCCGGTCCCAAACGGTGAGAAGTGAGTTTGATTTTGGATTCCGCGAACCCTGACGTGAAAAGAGACTGGAAGAAGCCCTATGTATACTGCGTCAGCAGCTGAAGGTATGATAGACAAGTGAGACCCGAAGATCTGCACACTACCCACGACTACGGGGTGGAGAGATGGGAGGTCCACGTGAGCGCAACCATAGGTCCTATGCGACTCACAGCTTGGATTAGGACCACTCTATGTAGTTTGTAGATCGCGTGCCAGGATCCGCGAACGTGAAGTGCGACATCTGCGGTGCGTCTCTCCAAGAAAGCCGTGTAGATGTGGTTCTGCAACGAAACGGGTGAGGGCGCATTAGTCAAGCCGGGACTGCCGGGTTGGCTGCCCATTGGGCGACCGTCCGAGTCCGTCTTGTGGTCTCTGCGCAGATTTGGAAGGGATGACGTGACGGGCAGGCGGAGGCGGCCAGGGATGGACGAGGGCTGGAGGATGGACTGGGAGGACGCGGCTTGAGGGGGAGAGGTAGGATGATACATTTCGGATTTGAGACCTGTACGCTTGGCATAAGCCTGCTATCACACTTTCGGGTAACTCAAAGCGAGCAGCGAGCACAAGGGACGAGGCCAGAGCCCGCGTACGGCGCTCACGGAACCTATTGCATCACACATCTCATCAGCGTCTTACTTATCCCAATACAAACGATTTCTTACTGCACCTTGATCTCAATACAACCCTTGGCTTGTCCTCTTCAAATCTGCTGACCCTTCAAAGCTTCACCCCGCGCAGGGCTGCAGTCCCTCAGGCACAACCAGCCATGTCCTATCCCCAGACGCATCCCCGTTTCTCCGTGCTGTCCTCATCCTCGCTCGCCTCCCTCGACCACCTCTCTCCCGCCTCGTCCTCCACCCGATTTTCCCTCCCGACTGCCCCGTCAATAAACACCACTTTGGCAACGCCAAGACCTGGCGTACGACCGAACATTTATGACCGCAACCTCAACAAGACACGTGCGGCTGAGGTGTCTGCCTCAGCATTCGCCTTCCTCTTCTCCGAGGTAGTGCAGTACACACAGAAGCGGGTTAGTGGGATTGCAGACCTGGAACGGAGGTACGTGGCGTAACCTCTCCACGCCTGATGTGCTGATGAGTCCGTAGGCTCAATACCTTAGGTTACCGTGTCGGTGTCCGTGTGCTAGAACTCATGTCATGGCGCAATGAATCCTCATCGAAAGCTCCCAAACGCGAGACGCGATTCCTCCCCGCGCTCATGTCGATCCATACCCACGTGTGGCGAACGGTGTTCGGAAAGCCTGCCGATGCCATCGAGAAGAGCGTAGAGAATCCTGACGAGTGTACGTCCAGACAATCATCCAGTCATTCGTACCATTGACAGCGAGGACAGACATGGTCATTGACAACGACCCACCTATCACACGCAACGTTTCTGTTCCCCGCGACATGAGCCAACTTAGCTGCTCCTCCTTTACAGCAGGCGTTGTAGAAGCGGTTCTTGACGGGCTAGGCTTCGTGCGTAACACTCGATGTATGCTGAATGTTAATCCTCAACTCGAGATGTAGCCTGCACGTGTGACTGCGCACAACACTCCTACCGAGGCCTTCCCTAATCGCACGACCATTCTGATCAAGTTAGAGAAGGCGGTCTTGGAACGTGAAGAAGCATTCAAGACATAGGGCTTGCACAGGGCTCTTTCTGCTCCTGTAGTGTGTCTCGAGTATCGCTCCGGGCCCAATATATACGTGCATTCTACCCGCTGATAAGACGTCCGAGCCGAGCCGAGAGATAAGCTGTCAGTCGCTATCTATAAGGCCCAGCACGCATCCGCCGTCAACCTCTCTCCGTCCGTCACTGGCAGCGACCCAAGGTGGGCCATGATTCCCTGTCACGCAGCATCCAACGTATTGACTAGGTGTCGAAGCATGGTTCGAGTTCATACCTTGGAAATTGACCCTCCGGTCGCCAACGCTTCGTGCGCTTGGGCGTCAGACTACGACCAGCTGCGGGAGCTCTACGACAGTCCCTACACAGGCGCTGTCACTACGCGCACCGCAACGCTGGATGGGTTTACGGAGAGCGAAGTGAACCAAGTATGTCATTCTATGTAGTACGCAACCACTGGCGGGCTCACGTTCGGCTCGCAAAGGTTGTCTTCATGTCATCCTCAACTACCACCCTGAATTCCTACGGCTATTCACCTCATCCGCTGCGTCTGTACGCGGCATGGGCCAAGACCCTCCTGACCGCTCCCAGTCCACGTGGCCAGCTCCCGTCGAAGCCTATCATCATCAGTGTCACATCCTCGAAGCCAGACGACCTCCAGGAAATGATCTCCGTCCTACGCGACTTGCGATCAGAGCTGAAGTCCTTGGGCGCTGATCCGACACTTGTGGCTATAGAGCTCAACACCTCTTGTCCTAATATCAAAGACACGCCGCCACCTTCGTACAATTTTGCGTCACTACGTCCATTGCTCCAAGTGCTTTCAGATGCCTACCTCAGTGACCCCTCACTTGCCTTTGGCCTCAAGCTTCCACCTTACCTTTATGCTACCTGCTTTCATGACGTCCTCAGCACCATCTCATCCTTCTCCCACCATTCCACAAGCAGTTCTGTAGTTGTGGCCAACCCAATTGCTTTCATCACATGCACCAACACACTGGGCTCTTCACTGCTCTTCACTGATCAGGTCCAGTCGGCTACAACAACCAGCTCAGGTTTTGCCCTTCCAACACCACTTGGAGGACTTGGTGGAGATGCCATTCATGCTATTGCTCTGGGCAATGTTTACACTTTTTCAACACTCATCAACCAGCACCCCGATCTTGCAGTCAGGGGTATTAGGCTTTTTGGGGCTGGTGGTGTAACTTCACAGGCTGCTGCAAGGAGGATGTACCATGCTGGGGCATCAGTGGTGGAATGTGCATCTCTGTTAGGGACATTGGGTGCAAAGGGGTTTGAGTTATTGGTAGACTAATAATGTACAGTTGTTGACAGTACTGATAGTAATAGTGTGGCTTGGTGATGTGTAGTACTGTGTTGGAAATAACATCAGCAATTTCCCAATTGGGCTGAGAGTGCTGACGTTCTGGCAACAGCCAGGGGACCTGGTGAAGTGCTACTGAAGTTACGATTTCTGAATGAAATGAAGAATCATTCTTACACCCAGGACCTTGGAGGGTTTTCTGGAGTATAGGGTCAATTGTTACCAGCCGATTGACGCTAAGGACCCAAATAACGGTGGATGGACAGGTGTCAGCGGTGTGGCTGGTTGTTCGCCACCGCTGGATCAAAGACAATAGGTGCGAAGAGGCATTGTTGTTGGTGGAGTAAACCATAGAATAGGTTTGGATAAGTAAACCATGCCTGATTCCTTACCATCACTGTCAGAGTCACGCAGCTAAACGAGAAGGTATGAATGCTTTGCAGCAGTGCGTACGCGATAGCAAAAATACAACACGAGGTGTTGTAAATAATCTTCTGGTATGTTCCAGTGATGCAGAAGTCATCTGCAAAAAACTCAATATCCGAATAGCACTAAACGGCAGAAGTTCATAGTTATTTCATAAGTATTTTGCTTTTTGGTGTCTATTTATATTTTTCCATAGATTTAGCATTTAATTTGGTTCTAATCATTTTATTCCGGCTTTTTGCATACTATTCAAAGATAATCAGAGTCTAGTTGGCTTCTCTATGTGCAACATGTCTGTTAACATTCAGATAGCTGCAGAAAAGGCGAAAATATCAACTAAATAGTAGCTAAATAGTAGCCAAATAGTAGCCAAATATTGACAAAGTTGTACTACTCCCCTATTCTGCTATTTGGCAGTATTCAGCATGAAATATTAGTATTCGGATATTGAGATTTCTACAGATGGTGGTGGGGCGTGCTCTTGGCATGGTCACAAGTGTCTGCAGCACTATTTGTGGTGGAGTTGGGGGTAGGACACAGATGGCATTGGTACTTGAACAGATACAGTGGCTGCAAAAAATAACGCAATTCACTTCAAGGGGCTTGACAAAATATTTGTTTGAGCATGAACAGTGCACATATTTATGGCAATAAACTATCACTGATATTATACATCTTTCCCGCTATATTGACCCATTTTTACAACTTTCAAGCTGGCCTCCTTTTGTAGTCAAATCGCAATAAATGATACAAATCTCAATTTACATATTTTAGCTGTAGCAGTTAATGGCGAGCCTTAGAAATAAGCAGAAAATTTGGGCATGTACAGTATCATATGCACTCACTCGCCTCTGGATAAAATACCAATTACACCACTGCAGCAAGAGTAATTCACTCATTACTCTGCCATTCAATAGTTGCAAATTTCATTATCATTGCAGTGTCATCATTATTACTTATTATAACTTGCTGAGCTGTACACTGTTACAAATGGATTTCTTGAGCCATATCATGCCAGTGTGCAAAGGATTTATGTAATTTACAGCTATTGAGAATATATTGAGAAATGCACTTATTTTTGCAATTTGTAAAACAATGCATTGCTGCGTATATTATTATGAATACAAGGAACATTTTATGTGTGCATATTATATAGATAAGCAGCCATGGACACAAATATAACAGGAATTTTAGAAGTTCCTCATCACAGTTTATAAGTCCAATAGCAAATGGCCAGATATCCAGGTGTTTGATTTTTAACACACTTGATAGAATTCCTACCATTACACAAACTCAATTTTATCATACCATTAGCATTACACTACCACTCACAATTATTGTGGCTGCTAAACAATAAGCAGAATGTGCCAGAATAATGTTTTTGTTTTAGCACCAAACATG